>JAYKAV010003021.1:636416-743916 GCA_035582835.1 Phoebastria nigripes | reverse complement strand
GTTGCCCTCCTCTGGACACGCTCCAGCACCTCAATGTCCTTCTTGTAGTGAGGGGCCCAAAACTGAACACAGTATGCGAGGTGGGGCCTCACCAGTGCCGAGTACAGGGGCACGATCCCTTTCCTGGTCCTGCTGGCAGCACCATTTCTGATACAGGCCAGGATGCTGTTGGCCTTCTTGGCCACCTGGGCACACTGCCGGCTCATGTTCAGCCGGCTGTCAACCAGCACCCCCAGGTCCTTTTCCGCCAGGCAGCTTTCCAGCCACTCTTCCCCCAGTCACTCCCTATCCAGAGGTGAAATAAGACTAATAAGGAACTGGGCTTGGGCTTTCAGACCCTGAGAAGTGAGTCCTTGAATCTGCAATTTTTAGATAAAACAGCACTACAGCGAAGGAGCGGAGCTGCAGGTTTCGTTGACAGCTGAAGCACAGGCAGAGGAGTGTGATGTCTGAACCCAATCCTGACTTCAATTTAGGTATTTCTTAGTAAGAATATCCTGGAGGAAGTATGTTTTTTGTAAGGTAGAACTATATCTTCCTGCTTAAAAAAAAACCCTAAAGTGATTGTATTTGAAGGTTTCATTTTGTGTAGTGCAGTGCAGTCAAATGGAGTGAAAACCACCCTCTTTCTGGCAGGAGCCCTGCATTTCCACAGCTGTTACTGTGAGTACCCAAAGCTTTTCAGTGTTGACAGTTTACTTTAAAGCTCTTTGGCTCATCCCACCAGTCTCCACCAAATGAACTGAACAAAGCACCTGGCCCAAATATTTCCAGGGGCAGCCAAGGGGAAATGCCTTCCCCAGACGGTTTTAAAGTTCACGCCACGAGTGAAAGCTCCTTGAGGATTAGGACACAGTAAGTAGAAATTCATCATTTTATCAGGTCAGGAAACTGGAGTGCACTAAATGCAACATGTGCTGGAGGTTCCCCATGGGGACTAGGTGGGGGGACACCTGCTAATTACATCGTAGGCTACATCATAGGTCCAGCTCTGAATTACAGAGCAGGTTACATCATAATCATCATTGTCATTGCGTTGTTGCAGCAGCTTGGGGCGCAGCAAGGTCAGGGCCCCATTTTTCCAGGCGCTGAACAGGCAGATACTGAATGGCCATACCCCACTTGGTGACTGTCCAGCTTAAAACACGTTGAGAATGGGCTTTCACTGAAATCAGCTCTTTTTTGATTGTTCTCACCCGCTCCCTGTTCAAGTGCTTGTGACCTGACCCTGACTAGAGTGTGTTTGCTCTACCTATGCATGGACAACACAGTTTGAACTAATGAGAGTTGCACCATGAGCAGTTCCTAAGGAGTTAACCTATTTGCTGTATCTGATACAAGCCACCTTATATATGTCATGGGGTCATGAYGTACCACTCTGATCTCTGTTGAAGAGAGAACCTCTTTAAATGGGGAAGTAATTAAGGAAAAATAGATGGGAAGATGGACAAAATGGGATGCTAGCAAGGGGTCCAGTTCAAAAACCTCAATCCSCATGACATACAAAAAAGGACTGATGAGTGGGAAGCAAAGGAGTTTCCAAACTATGGGAAATTCTGCCATCAGATTTCACCCCACACTATTATGAAAAGTCAAAGTTTTGACAGGGAACTGGAGGTGCTGCAGGGGTCCGACTGCTGTCCAGCTCTGAAGCATCTTGGGGGGTACCCAGAGCCCCAATCCCATTGATAGCAGTGATGAGTCACGTACCGTGGCTGAGATCAGAACTACGCATTTTGATGCTTATTATGGATATTTTGTTGAAAACAGCCTTCTGTCACTGAGAAAGGTCATGAGATAGGGACATTATTTCCATACTAATGTTTTACTCAAAGGGCTTGGCCAGACGTTTTTTGAGTGCCCTGTGTAAAGCCTTAAAAATGTACTGAAATAGTTGCCTACCTTCAGCTGAGAGTTCTGACATGCAGTATGGTGGACCCCGAACAACAACTTCTTGCAGGATGATTGCGAAGCTGTAAATGTCCCCTTTGAACGTGCCTTTTCTGCGCATGTCTGGGTCCCTCAGTAACTCAGGAGCTGTCCAGAGCAATTCTAAAAAAATCAAGAGCATCATGTTTCTTACACTTGAGCTCAGACTATCGCAAATTAAGTGCTTAAACGAACACTTCATTTCAGTCATTTGAGGAAAGGTTGGAACATGCTTCATTATTTACTGGATCAAGTCTTTTATTTCTTGTGATGTGTTAGAAATATTAAACTTCCATCCTGACAAAAAATTTTAATTTTCCAAATTTCACTCTATCTTTTAAAAAAAATTTGCCATACCAACAATTTACATGCTAAAACACCAGCCTTGAACATCTACATAAGAAGTCTTCTCACCATTGCCAAAAGCGTTAACACCTTTCTTTGTTTGAAAACATCACTCAGACAAAATGTTGGTGCTGAAGCCTAGATTTCTTGTTACTGTTGTTGCTTTTTTACAAAGCAACAGTTAATAAAATATATTCTGTAGTTCTTCTTAGATGAAAATAGTTTCTGTAAAAGCAGTTTGTGGCAGTTTGAAGTATGATCAGTCTTTATAATCCAATAGTTCAAGTGATGAAAGACACAGTTGTAAAACATACCCAGCCWCATCAAGAAATGAATCTTCTTCAAACCGGGATATTGTTACCCTGGTAACTGTGCATTCTGAGTAATGGGAGTAAGGGACATTTCAGCTACTGCAATATATATAACTTCTGTAACGGAGGAGAAGGTGGTCTTCTGGCAACTGCCCTGTCTGAGATGCTGGAAATGTGTAGGAACCAAATCCTGTGACAGAGGGATCAAAACACTACATACTACTTGAAACCAGGTTTCAGGAATAAACTGGGATACCAGAGGAATCCCAAGGCAATGGCCAGGTGAAAGAAATCCTGTCAAAGTCTCCAAACCTGGTCCCATGAGATACTTTCCCTAAGTGGTGGGAATGTCATGTGGCAGCCTTTGGTGATTGGCATGTGGAGGACCTATTTCAGAGAGACCTGTATCATCTTGTGTTTCAGATGGCTTAGTTTTACAAAACAAGACTCTTTGCATTTGGGTTAACCTAAAACTTCAAATATAGGGTCGGGGCTAAGGATATGAAGCCAATTCCACCAGTCACAGAAATTCAGGATTGATCAGATTTCAGGGGAACTTAAACCCTTCTCCAACTATGACAAGCTTAAGTTCTGTCACTGCTTACAATAAAATCTTTTTTCCTTACCATGACACTCTGCTATTCACTTCACTTTCAGGAAGTCTGAAAAAACTTTGCTTATCCTTTCCTGTAACATTGCATTGTATACAGGTAACTAGATGTCGTGAGGTTGAGCGCATAAATCCTTGTGTGGCCACTGGTCTGCAATTGCATTAGGACAAGCATCTGTTAAATCAATGGACCAATATTTCCAAAAAAATATTTCCTTATGGCACCTACCTTCTGGGGGTGGCTGAATATATGAGCATTTCTGTGCTTCTAAGAGCTCGTTATAACCATAGTCAGTGATCTTGAGCACAAACCGGCCGTCCACAACACAGTTACGAGACTTGAGACGTCCATGGGCAAAATCTCGGTGATGCAAATACCTAATTCCCTATGAAACACAGAAAAGATTGAGGTTGTTCCTTAGGAGTTATATTATCCATCAGCATTCAGAGACACCAAGCCAATTGTCACTTTAGATGGCATCAGATACAGCGTTGACTCTATGTCAAATGCAGTCCTGATCAACCCAAGAAACTATGGGAAAAGTTCAGAAATGGATTAGGAACAAGAACTAGGTTAGCTGCACCCTAAAGTAATACTGGAAAGGACTGGCAGCTTTAGGAACAGCCAGATGCCTCCCTCTGTAGCCCTAGGACTCATTGCACTCAGAAGTTGTACTTTTAGACAAGGTTAAGAAGGTGGGCACAAGTTGTACCCAATGGTTAGGTCAAGGGAAGCCATTAAGAGCTGGATGCCCTTACCCAGCTCCCTCAAGGAGGATCAGAAGGTGGATCATGGGCTGTAAGAATGGTTCTGGCAGTCTACCCTCTGTAGGCCACCTGTCCCAGATTGGTAGTTCACCATTAGGGGATGAAAACACATGGGGCATGTTTGGAAGTGTGTGAACACTCTTCTAAAGTGACCATATGTGTAGCCATCCTGTAGGCAGGGGATGTCTACAGTTTGGTTCTATGCTGGATGCATTTCTGATTTATGACAAGAAAGGGCCTTTGGAAAGTAGAAATTTGTCACCAAATTCGTTGTTCTAGGTGATCAGTTCTAGCCTGATGTGTAGTTTTAACCTCTCATCCTGCTATGTGGATGTAGTCCTATTACCCTGAATAGTGCTTCTCTCAGGTGGTAACAAAACAGGAATAAGAGGTCTCCATTAAAGACCCTGTATACCAGTATAATTACATTCACATTGGTTTTCCCTGCATTACTATAAAAATTCCAAAGTCCTGGATGAAATAGCTATGCCAATATAAAAGTCACATGCAGGTCACGCCTTAGCAGGAGCAATGGATTTACTTTAATTAGATCCATCACGAGAGAGGACTTGAACATCCAGTCCAGTTTCATATCTTCATTTCTCAGCAAGTCCTCCAGGCTTCCTCGGGAGCAGTACTCCGTCACTATGGCAAAGATGCCACAGTCAGAGAAAAAGCCCAGGAACAGATTCACATTTTCATGACGCAGATCTTTCATCTGAAACAAGACAGTGAATCACAAGAGACCAAATCAGCCAGACATCTGCTCAGCAGCTTCTTTATATCATTAGATGTCGTTACCATTCCTGTACTCCCAAACAGTCTTACACACAAGGATGGGGAAGCAAACAACCCCTTTGCTGCTTACTTTCAGCTATCCTACACCCTTTTTAAGCTTTGCTTTTCTTAGTCTATCCATTAAGACAAAGAAAGCAAGATAGGAAAAGCAAACTGAACAGAAATTTGTTTTTCTTTAGACAAGCTGGATTAGATCTTTCACTAGGACAAAATGGCTTCGCTGGGGTAAATTGAGTTCAGCATGTGGAGTCTTGCTCCAGCTCTGGTCTGATCTGGAAAGCAATATCATGCCTGGAGGATCCAAAGTCATACATCAATGGTGCCTTTGGAGACATGCCCTGGTAAATTTGTTATATTTATATGCATAAAAATGCCACTCCTATGTTAGCAGTAGCTGCCAACAACTAATGGCCTTGAATTTGGAAAAGAAATGTGTTTGCTTGTCATTTAGTAATAATAATAAAATTGAAGACTAAAAGTAAACTTCTAACAGGCATCCTAGCTGGAGACACAAAGCAAATCCCAGAGAAATGCACARCCGTGTCTGTGCCACACTGTTAGGCAGTCAACAAATAACACATGAAAATAGCTACCAGTGCATCATCCTGCCCTGACACAGGCAGGGATGATTTCCTCCAAACCACTCTGCCTTTGTAGACAAGGCCACTTAGAGGACTCATTGTACATTCAGCATTGCACCAGCTTTGAAGTGTCAGGTCCAGGGTGGGGTTTTGCAAGCTGCTGACTCTGACACACGGGTCATTGGTAAGTTTGTCAGATGCAGTCGTGCATGGTCCATTCCACCAGACTTCACTGGGCAAGACTCATTGACAGCCATGATGCGTGATTCAATGGATAAACAGGAGACAAGGAGAATAAAAATACCCTGCAGTCACAAAGGTCCCCGAGCAACCTTCCCTCCACATGCCCATCCCCTGTTCCTACCTTCCTCAAGATGCTGGTGGAGCTTTGCCGCAGATTGTGAACTGCTCCCGGCTCAAATTTTTTCAGCCACACCCAGTCTCCCTGTCCACAATACAAGTGGGTGAATGAGAGAGCAAGTCTCTGAGCAACAGCTAACATTGGGACCTAGGTCTGAATTCCAGATCCTTGACTTTGAAAGTGATTGGGGATTTTCAATATTCTTTCTATATTGCACCCAAATAAAAGTATCCATGGGAAACCCTCAAAAAAATGGGGTGAGGCAGGACCTTCACCTGGATCAGAACTTCATACCTGGAAGGTGTATTAGTATCTGATAAACAATGATAAATTGATTAAAAAGGAAAGTAACTCTGTCCAAAGCTTTTCTCTGGCATTAATGATCCAGTTTATTTTGCTCCTTTTCAGGAAAAATTGCCATGCCATTTTTTCAAAAAGCTGTATTTTTGGGAAAGAACTGATGGATTGGCTGAGTTTTCTTGGCCATTGCCTCTGCTTAAACTCCATAAGGTCCTATTAGCACAAAGGGCCATTTGATAGCCTTTATTCTGTGTATTTGGATCCTGTCTTGTAAGAAAGATCCTTATTAGAGATGTCACCACCTAAAGGCCCTGTCTTGTAAGAAAGGTTCTTCACGGTGCCTTTAGGTGGTTACATCTCTAACAGGGACCAGACCCGGCAACACTACATAGGGATGTCAAATACCACCACCCCACATGACTCCATGGGTCAGGGTGAGGGTTGAGGTAGAGTCACCTTAAACACTGGTAAGTCCCTGCTTGGGAGTAATTTATTTTTACCCTCAGGGTCCGTCAGCAGTATTCACATCCAGGGATCTACCATACTGCAGCCCAAAACTTCCTCCACTTGAGCAGCTCAGTGAACCGAAGMGGTGGGAGGAGACTGCACAAGGTGCCTACCTACCTCACACAAAGCCACATTGGAGGTTTCGTGGGTGGCAGCTGCGCTTTTCAAGGAAAAGGAGCGGGTTACGGATTTCAGGCTTTTGCCATCAGCTGCTACGCTGTTTGCATCAGTCAGACTGTCCAAGGTCAGCCTCTGGAAGGCAAGGAAAGCAGGTGCAAGACAGTTACCACCTCTGGATGTAAACCTCCACTCCAGCTCTGCCTCGGGCCACACATTTCACCCATGCTAGTAACCTCCCAAACTTGCCATTTCACCTCTCTGAATACCTCTAAAAGGTTCATAAGGTTGACCCTGTTTAGTACCTTGAAACAGCAGCACTTCAGGTGATGGAAATGCCATGGCTCGGGGGAGACACCAGATGAGACAGGTATCCCTCTGAGCAAGGCACAGGGAAGTGTCTTCTCTGGCATAGGCAAGAAGTCTGTACCTGTGCCAGTGACCTAGGCAAAGGGATTGCTCCACAGCAGTCCATATCGTTGGCATGGTCTTGGGCATGGCTCTGGCCTATGCCAAATAACACTTCCCCAGGAGATCCCCAGCTCTGGGCAGGAGCCAGCACAAGCCAGGAACAGWTCCCAATAGGTAGTTTGGATGCAGACACTTTATTTTAGAGGGTAAGATGGTTTAGCTATATGGACATGAACTATGCTACGCCATCCAACCTCAAGAACAAAGAATAAGCCCTGGCTGTTAGAATAAACACAACCAAGGGTACTATTTTACATCATCATAACAGCTCTGACACTGCACGTACATCTAATCTGAGACTCAAAAACACTCAGCATATGGGAAATTTTCTGATATGCAGGGGAAAATGAGACATGGAGAAGTGAATGACCTTCCCAGAGCTTCATGGGTATGAAAATAGCACACAGCAAACCTGTCTTTGAGTGTCCCACCAGATTACTTTCACAAGCGGAAGGACTTACCTTTTTATGTAGCTCTGGGTTGATGAAGACAAGGTCATCCAAGGTCAGTATTATCTTGTTAGGTCCCCTGAATAGCTGGCTGTTCAAGATACTATGCCTGCGAGATTTGGAGAGTCACGGTTATCATTTTTAGGTAGGTACCCAGTTTACACCACCTCTGAGTCCCCCACATCTGGCTTCCCTGCAATATTAGGAAAGTGCAGCATGTGGTGTGGCAGTGGTGATGGACATGGGTAAAAGAAGTAGACAAATCATGATGCGCTGACTTGGAATGAAATCCCCTGAGTCAAAGGTTATCCAATTCACAGACTACAAAAGCTATAATCTCAAAGGGTCTCATCACAAATAGACATCTTGAGTCAATCTGGTTACAAATATGAATCAGATGTGTATGTAATGCATACTTTGTTTTGCTTGGTTTTATTTTTCATATCCCAAATCATTCTCCATTAGGAGAGAATAATAGGTTTTATTAGACCAGCCAATCTGGCTGGTGAGCAAACAGGTCTCAGGCACACCAGCCTTTCTTAGGGACTGAAACTGAACCACAGGTAATTTATAAAAGCTGCCTGGACACAAGTTACCATCAAAATGTGCTGGCTGAATCTCTATATTGTAGCATGGTGCAGTATGAAGCACACAGCAAGATACCCCCTTGTAATGACTGCAAGCTCATAGAGAGGGAAAAGCTACAGGGGATGAGCAGTTTGGCATGCGTGGTGTAGTGCAAAGCGGTGTGGAGGTCTTGGAASCAATATTGCTGAACCAGTGCTGTTTCTCTTGGTCAGGAGTAATTAGATCAAGARGAAGACTCTGCTGATTCAGATCTACTTCTTCCAGGACCTGAGCCAGATGGAATGTCTATCAYACACTGTGTAACACAGGACAAATGTGCTTCTGGCATCTCCAAAGGATGCTGCTGCCCATTTTCCAAGGGATGACTCTCTGCACTCTTTGATAGGCTACCAGATTTGCAGAATTGCCACAGGTGAGAGAGAAAATTCAGTATAGTCATCAGACCAGCAAAGACACTATCTGTTGCTTGACTGCATCCTGCTRCTTGCCCAGCTTCTCTTGAATTTGCAAGGCAGAAGAGACCACAACAAGAAATGGTGCACTGTCAAGGACTACATGTTCATGGCATAGTTCAAACAGGTTTACGTCCATTTCGTGCAAATCAATATGAAACATTCCAGAGTTTCATCGTTAGTTTTTAGCTGGGATTCATCTGACACTAATACCCACACATGGCCATTTTAGGGACTCAGGGAAGAGGCAGAAGTCACACCCCACCGTTTTGAACCCACTATTTCAATGGACGTCAAGGTCTAACACTGAGCACGAAGCACACTGTATCTATTAGACAGTCAAAACTTATCAAGCGGGAACAGAGAAGGGAAAGGAAAGCTCCCCCATTGACCTCAACGTCACTTTTTTTGTTTAAGGAACTTTATTTACACTACAGCAGATGTCTGAACTGCACACACCTAAGACTTTTCCTGATGAGGTGGGCAATAAGAATCCATTTCACAAAATATCCATACATCACCACAATTCACTTTTCCACTGCATGTACCATTCTGGGCATTTTTGAAGAGCACAGACAGCTTTTTGGAGTTCAGAGGGAGCCTTGGCCATATAAGCACAGGCATGTGCTGGGGTGATTTTTTATAATCTTTCTCTAAGCATTTTGTCCCAAGCCAACTAACTCATCTTCATGCAAAAAAACTCATCACTTATGTACCTTTCACCTGTCCACCTGAAAACCTTGCTTGGTCAATCACATCCTCTCCCCCAAGCATGGAGGAAAGCACCCCTCCGCCAAAAGCAAAGCACAGAGAGTGGAGTGACTCATTTAAGGTCATATAGCAGATCCCTGGCAGAGCTAAGACCAGAGCTCCCATGTTTGAACTCGGACCATGCTGTGGTTTAAATTTAGTTCCAGACATGCCCTTCCCTAACATAAATCATTGTCTGAGTCATGCTAGACTTTTTTTCTTCCCTTGCAGATGGCCATACATCTTTACTCGTGACTGAGCCTTCCCAAGAACAGTCTGGTACTTGTGGAACAGCTTACAAGTAGAGTAGGCAGAAAGATTGTCTTTTATTTATGTAATCGTAGAGGTTGGTGGCCAAGGAATAGAGCAGGGTTTTAAAGTGCGGGTGGATGGAGGCAACCTCTTCAGTGCCTGCAATTATAAGATATCAGAAGCAGCTGTGTGCTATAAGCGGGGGAGCTGTTTGGGGTGTTGCTTGCTGGGTGGCCTTATATCATCCAAGTTTGGAGGGATGATTCAGGAGTGGAGAGAAAACATGTTTTGGGATGATTTGAGAGGCAAAGCTGGATGGGACAATCCAGGAACCCTGCTCTGCTGAACTCGTTGCTGAGTAAATATGCTTTCTAATTTCAGTCTAATTTCACTCTGATTTCAGTCACACACCATGTAGACATCAATAATGAGAGACAGATTACTCCAGGGGCCAGTTTGGAGCAGAAGATTACCTTAGCTTATGGCCATAGTATCCTTGCCAGAGAGCAACCCATAGCTCCTGGACCAACCAGTCCATGCTGGCTCACGTCCACCCTGGATATAGAGTCGGGACACAAGTGTGACCTATGTAATGGTTGGAAACTGTACCTTCCCCAGAAGACTGCTTCATTTGCTCCAAAGATCCCATGCCCAGACCAATATATGTGCAACATGAATGACCAGGGAGCCAGACTCCAGTTCAAAACAGGGAATGAATCAGCTTGGTAATAAAGAGGTATCCTAATTAATTGCTCCGAACCCTCTCTGGAGTACATGGAGAACATGGAACCCTCTCTTTAGTACATGGAGAAAGTAAAGAGGGTCAGCYTAGGTGCTTTATAGGAAACATGCTTATATTAGGGACAGAAATCCAGGCAAGAATTATCTGGAGCAAGAAAAAGACATTTAACATGTCTCGTTCTCCACCCCGATGTTCTCAAAGCAGATTCCTGTCTTTGGTTTGTATGGCATACTTTGCACTTCCAAAGTGATAGTCACCTTCCTAATGCTTCAGAGCCATCATCCAGCTAATCCTTCCA
The DNA here is from genome assembly GCA_035582835.1 of Phoebastria nigripes. Classification (NCBI taxonomy): domain Eukaryota; kingdom Metazoa; phylum Chordata; class Aves; order Procellariiformes; family Diomedeidae; genus Phoebastria; species Phoebastria nigripes. The sequence continues at coordinate 733,287 of JAYKAV010003021.1, read as the reverse complement.
GCAACAGGCTGCAATGTTCTTCCACACCTGGACTGGATTAAGGGTAAAACGGCTGCTCCTGAGACTGCAGAACCAATGCCTGCAGTGCTYAAGCCACTATCACTTAATAAAGTGGAGAGAGATGTGGCTGCAGAGCAAAGACCACAATCAAACCTGCTGTGTGTTCACATGGTCTAAACTGCTGGCTGAAGTGCAAGTCTTCCACGGAAGCTAAAAGTGGCAACAAATCAAATACGTACTGCAATTCTCACCTGATGAGAGAAGCCAGGCCCACAGCACAAAGCCCCAGGGCAAATATCAGCATTACTCCCAAAATCATGACTGTAGGCTCAATCCCTGTGCAAAAAGGGGAAAAGAATCAGTGAATTAGAAAATCCCTTTGGTTTATGCGATAATATTGAAAATATCAATATCAGACCATTAGACTACAAAGTCAAATACTCAGCCAGGAGAATGCTAGAAGACAATTTTTATGCAATGTTAATTTGCGAATACACAAATACTTACTGACTTTATTTACATGAGACTGCAACTACTTTAATTATTTATTTCCATGCACTTTTTTCCTATACCAGACCTAGAGCCCTGAATCAGTGGAAAAATAGTTTTCCTTCAAGTAAATAAAGACTGGACTCACAGGGAAGTATTAAGTTTTAGAGGCAGCTTCTGCAAAGTTCATAACTTTTGAATATTTGACCTTCTTCTTTCCAGGAACTGAAATGCTGAAAAATCTTTATCATGTGGTACCAAACTGATGGCCAGTGTGAGTCACCAACCCATCTGGGATTTTTCATTCCCTGCTACAGATTTCTAACGCTGAAAAGAGCAGAAGAGGAGGAGGAGAAGGCTGATGTCTTCCTCAATGGGCCCATCAACAGCAAGTACTGGAGACATATGCTTTGCTCATGAGTGTCTTTGCTGGAGAGCTAAGGAAAGCTGACATGAGTGGATGAGTTAAATTCCAGTGGGAAGTGTTTGCTGTCTCTGTCTCTTCTGCCTTCTGTTTATTTCTATTTTATTCTGTCTGTGTTCAGAGATCCTTAAACACAAAAAAGCATGGAGAAATTTGGATTGATAAAAGGTTCATGACTCTATGTCACTCTTGCACCTAAATCACAGGCCTTTTTGCAAGCTCCGAGACCTGCAGCTTCCCAGTGAAAGCTGCAGGAATTTTTGAAAATCAATGTTCTTTTCAGGAACAAACAGAGTATTATAGCTGAAATTTTCCTGCCAGGTTTGGATTTACTTTCTGCTTCAGCCCAGGGCCCCAGTCCCTGCTTGTCCTCACACATACACTGGAACAGGTTGCCCAGAGAAGTTGTAGATGCCCCATCCCTGGAAGTGTTCAAGGCCAGGTTGGACAGGGCTCTGGGCACCCTGATCTAGTGAAAGTTGTCCCTGCCCATGGCATGGGGGTTGAGCTTGATGATCTTTAAAGTTCCTTCCAATCTAAACCATTCTGTGATTCTATGGTACTGTGATTCTATATAAGAAGTCACTCTCCCTTCGTGCTCCAGCCTGGAACTAGCCCTGTACACCTCCATCTGAGAAGAAATCTGGGCACAGTAGAGTGGATACTTCACACCCATTTCTCCACTGCAGACAGTGTGGATGTAGATCAAAGTTTCACTCCGCCAAAGTGCAATGGAGACACAGCCAGCTTTCTCCAGGAGGTGCTCACCTGGAATACAGGAATGAGAAAGACCACACCAAGCTGGCCTGGAGGCCAGGGTTTGTTCTTCATGCATAGACAAAGTCAGACTGTTGCAGTTCCTGTAAAAGCAGGTGACAGCAACCCAATGTTCATCCCTAGGAGGCAAGGGAGCTGCTGAAGATGTGCCCCCCTGCAGAAGGACTGGTGTGAGCGTGAAGCCAGAACACATCCCATAAGGGTCTTGCACAATGCTAAATCCATGGAAAAGGAGGGACTGGATCAGCTTAGAGGCAGACTTGCAGGAGACCTAGTGCTCTGGAGCTGCGGTTGCCTGCTAGGAAACTTGTTATTAAAAGGAGAATGAGCTTTGAATAGCCCAGTCCCAGGGGCATGGGTTGGTTTTCTTGCTGGACAAAGGAGCAAATGCCTCCTGGACAAACCAGCAATGAAGTGCAGGGGTATGAAAGTCCCATCTCACATCTGTGCATGGCCTTCTAACATTTTCAGAGAGCATCTGTAACCCAGACCACAATGTGGTAGGAATAATGTAGAGTTTGTTCATCCTCTCTTCTGTATTCAATCAGGGTTTTTTTACTGGTGCTGTCTCCTAAGCTTCCTCAGGTAGCCCCCAGAGACTCTGCTGTCTGAACAAATTTTCTTTGAGAAAGAACCTCAGAGAACTTCTTTTGCTTATTACCATTGCATTTTATAACTCAGAACTGCTTGACCATACTTTAGAGGACTCTAAGGCAATGTGGTACTTGAAAGGCAGTGCAGAAAACCAAGGAACAGCAAAGGGTCTCTCCCTGATCAAGTCCTTTGCTTGAAGTAGGGGCGCAGTTACACATCATGACATGAGGACCCTTTCACAGCTGGAAAACATCCAAATCCAATTTCATTCACTGAAGCAGCATCTGATAAGCTAAGAGCAAGCGCTGGTTGGAGCACAAAATTCACTGGGGTGAACAAAAGACAGTAAAAGGACAAGAGAAGTAAAAAATAAACACCCAGATAAACAAACCCTAAGGAATAGGAGATAGCGAAAGCAATCCTCTGCTCCTCAAAGACCAGAGCACTCATGTCACTGATGGATGGGCCATTGCAGGAACGATGCAAAGCCTTGAGGAAGCTCAACCAGAACTTTATAACTAATCAAAAGTGAAAGCAAGGTTATCATGGGCTCATGGGAAAGAGCAAACTTACGGCATATTTAAGGGGACTTGTGGGATTGTGTTAAACTCATTAGGGGACACTTTAAGGGGACTATGGGAGTATATAAAACTTCTTATGGGATGTTTAGAGGAAGGGAAAAAAATGGGGAAAGGGAGGGATGGGGGTGAATTGGGGAGGCTCAAGCGTGGGATACTGGTCACACATAAGCATGTTGTGCATTTTTCCAGCCAAACCCTGCGCCTGATCATCACAATCTGTCCTACCTTCTTCTTAACCCCTGTTCCTGATTTTTTTCCTGGATGAGGGTGCTTTTTCTTCTGCCTGTGTGTGACATTTGCAGATTTCAAGTCAGCCTAACCGACGAGTAAGATAAGAGGTCCTGGAGCCTGCAACCCATGAGAAACCACAAATCTGGAGACCGGCTCCTGCAGAGACCAGAGGTTTTGAGAGCTGGCTATGGGGGAATTACAGGTCTGGACCACCTACCAGAGGATGCATTTGTGTGTGTGCAGGGGCTGGGGTTGTGACATGCGCTGGCAAGCTTGGAGCCTGATTAGCTGGTGCGTAAGAACAGGATCAGGCAGTTTGTGTTGTCCATGTTTCGGCAACGCTGGTTGTGGGTAGTGGTGCCTGTAAATGCATGGGTCTCCTGTATGTGTTAGTCTGTCGGTGACTGGCTGTGTTTGCACTGCGCGTGTGTGTGTGCGCGCACATGTACTGGGAGCACCTGCTCAGCCCTGCTCCTGGTGGACCTGGGGTCAGGAACCACAGAAGCCTGGCAGCTTCACATCCAATGCCCCTCCAACCCTAACTCCATACAAAAGCCAGACTAAGGCCTGGATTTAATTCTAGTCATAAAATTCAGTCTGAAACATTAGTAATAATAATAAATTACCACTTCACTGACAAATGCCTAGAGCTTTATGCTTTTGTAAAGGTGTGAACATAAAATCTGCTCTCTCTCAAAATCAGTGGGATTCTTCCATAGACTGCAATGGGATGTTAAATTGCTACACCGTTCCTAGTAGCAGTGCAAAATTAGATATATGGTAGCATTATATTTGTCTCTTCTATAGCTTGCCAGCTGCTGTAAGATCAGTATATCTCCAATTTCCATGGAAYGACACTGATTTAAACCAGCTATGGCTGAGCCAAGGGGAATGTTTTTCTTAGCTGCTGAATGAAATATTCTGTAGAGGTGGTTAATTTTGTCTGTTTAAGTCATATCCTGGAGCAGTAGGAGTAAATGCTTAGTATTATAAGTAAATATTTCAAGTGGAGGCTAAGTAACCTACCCTGAGATTTTGGTTTCCCTGTGGACTTCCAAACTGCACCATAGTTGCCTCAAATTAAAAATAAGTAAAACCAGTGCCCAGTCTTGCAAACCCAGGAAGCAGCACAGATATCTCTGCCCCTAAGTCTTCAATTACAACCTTCGTTGTCTACAGTAACTCAAATTATTTTGAGTAATGATTATCATCTTTTCTTGACGAGGTGAGCTCTGATGATCCTTAAAGCTGCATAGCTAACTGGGTAAAGAAGCTGGGGTTAACCAGGAGAGACGGTGAGAGCATCTGCTGTTGGTGCAGCTCTCTTAGGCTGTCTTCAACGCAAATCCTCTTAGTGCCCTGTCCCTCAGAAGGACAGGGACACGGTGCTGGCTGGAGCCTCTGCCATATATTGATTGCTATCAAAATAGGCAGATGTTGACTGTTAGACCTGGAAAACTCTTTCCAGCACACAACAGTGGCAACAACCTTATTGACCTAATAAGCAATAAGAGAGTCTTGTCGATCAATAGTGGGATCTCTGTACAGGACTCCCATTACAAACAGCATGATGACTGGTCATATTTATATGAATTTCTTGAGTTTAGGGTTTTCTCTTTGGGGTGGTCTCACCTGGGGTAAGAGAAAAGATGAAATAAATAAGAAGCATGGACCCAATGCCATTTGACCCTGGTTTTTTGTCTTTCTTACCTCCAGTGCAGAGAACATCTGGATCAAACCAACAGCTGGAGTCTGGCTTGGGTGGAGCTCCGCTGGGAAAGTGGATGGCCCAGCCTAGGGACTGCACAGAGTCTGAAGACATGTCCAGCAAGTGGGTTGGGAAGAGTTGGTTCCCACGACCATCTGTGTCCAGTATGACATAGTTGCTCAGCCCCTTCCCACAGTCGTCTGTCTCTACCCGGTGACTAAATCCAGGGAAACTGAAGTTTTTTGTGTGCTCAGCTATGTTAGCTCCTGAGATCCTGACTCCTTTCCTCCGAGCACTGTCTATAGCCATTGCCATGAAGTAAATGGCATCATAGATTGTTCCAAAAAGTGGAGAAACCTAAAAATACAGGAGAAATTAAGGTCAGGATATACTGCTGCCAACCTCTGGTTTGAGATCTGTGGCAAAAGATGTCCCACTGGCTAAGCTGTAAACTCAAGAACTGAGACACCTGAGCATTAAGGCTCACAGAGTAATGGGTTTGAAGAATCTTAGGTTAAAGGTAGCTCTGGATGGACCCAATATATGTGTGACTTTGAATATCTGTCTTTTCTTATGGTTGCTTCCCAAAATACAATTTCAAAATATTTTTAAAACCATGTAAAATTGCTTTATCATGGGAAGAGCCAAGACTCTGAGGCTGATGTTCAGCTGGCATTTTATCACAGCCTGCCTCAAAGCACTGCACTAATACATCTTCCACAAACAGAAGATCAAAGCTCACCTCCCTACCTAGGTAGGAAAAATATCATGCCCAAAGGATTGGTTCTCTCTGTCAGAGCACTGTTTATTCCTTAGGCATAAAAACCACAAAGCAGAGCCACAGCAAACTCATTCTCTGGGGTACCAGAGCCTTTTCTCCTCACATTACTCCSTTCTGTGCCAGACTTGATTTAGGAACCTAAAAATTTCCCCTCCCCTAAAAACACACATGGTGGCTTTTGCAATCACATGGTCATTCACAGTTGGTAGGTGAAGAGAGATTATAGCCATACACACTTGTGATAAAATGAGGAGTTCTGTTGGGAGCCACAGAATTTGACATCTGTGGTGGGATTTGTTGACCAGATGTAGACACCTACAATGAAGAACCCTACACTCAATATAGTTAACTTGGGCTCTCATTATAGTGCAGGGAAAGAAATGAATGCTTTCAAGGCATGATTCATCTCCTCCTAAAGTAGACATCCATGCAGATCTGATAAATCATGCCTTAAAAGTACTTACAATTTTTTGAAAGATCATAGTAAGATTTGAAGATCAGCTCAGCTGAATCCTGCATCTCTTCAGCACTATGACAGATTCCCCAATTCTTCTTGCAATGTTTACAAGGTCACAACTGACTTGTTTTTTTATAGGCTACTGGTGACATTTAGATAATTGTGCTGACAAAGAATAACTTTGACTGTAGTGCTGAAAAGAATGGGGCAACAATGATCCTAAGCATTTCCCTCTAGAAGCGTCCAGTATTTCGTTTGTCTGTCGCATCCCCCCAAATTCTCAGGCATGTGGACATCTTATTCTGGTGCCTTAAAAACTCCACGGACTTTATCCACCTTAGGAAACACCTCTTCAACTTGGGCCTACTGCAGTTAGCATGTAGCAAACCAAATCTGAGCGCCTCAGAGACAACCCCTTTCTCTTGAATTCCCAGCATGGTCCTGCAGTTGAACTAACAGAGTTAGATTGCCAGACATTCAGGAGAAATATCCTTTCCAAACGAATGCAGACCACATCCAACTTTCCCCATATTTTTCTCAAAAGAAAAGCATGCAGTCTGGGTTGTGTCTTGCTTGTATTTTCTCTATAACTATTGCTTGTCTCATGTCTCCCATTACCAGAAAAGCCTGAGAGAAAGAACATTTACCTGGGTGGCTTCCAAATCCCTAGTTATTTCACCACTTTCTTTAGCTTCCCTGAATGCATCATAGAAAGTCCTTTCTCCAGACTCCAGTGTGATAGTCAGCACAGCATCATATGCTTCCTGGAGCTTGCTGTCATTATCAAAGATGTTGAATGAGTTGTTTTGGTAAGGAAGACTGTACAGTAAAGTGTCATATGGAACAAAGACATATCTTCCATCTGCTAGTCCCATTTCCAGAGCTTTTGTGAGTAAGATGGCCTGTTCCTCCCCTCCAATGAGCACGGAATGCATGCACAGGAGTATAACTGAAACACAAGGATTGCAGACAACGTTGTTAATCCATTTGGGGTTTTCAACACAAAATAGCTCCCTCCCCCCCAATAAAAGAGCTGTCTGAACTGCTGTATAAGGTCAGACTCTAATGGACCCCCACCGATGTTATGTGCTGAGGAAGTTGGGAGCTACACCAATTTTGTTCAACCTCTGGAGGTCTGCAACATCTAGCAAAAGAGGATGTGAGCATTACCCATTCCTGGAGCCATACAGAAGGAGGAGTGGAGAGAAATTTTGACAAAAGTGAGGCACGGGGTAACATGATGGGTAGTCATGGTCATTGTTGTCATTGACTGAGAGACATGAGCCTTCCCTTTTTGTGCCCTGAGCTGACAAACACTGCACAGTCATTAGCAGTGCCCAAGCACCACCCATTCACCCTGTCACCATACATACAGATTTTATGTTGGGCACTGTGTTGTGATGCAACGCCTAGTCATGCCTGTGTCTTTGCCCGCAAAATGCCATGGGGCCAATGTCCCCGTGTCTGGTGGGGACATCTGAAATACAGGTATATCTGTTTAACAGGGTTTTCATGGTGTTCACTGGCCCTTCATGAAAGGAAGCACTCCTCATCTTTCATCCAAGACAGCATTTCAAAACTCAGTCAGCGAGAGGATAGGGCAATGATGGGAAGGAAAGTTGCAAAGGAGACCTGCCTGCTACTAAACCAGGAGGGAGCAGGATCTCTAGAGTAGCTGTGGTCTCTCCTTAGGAGAAAAAGTATCCTTAGCAAAGTAGAAGCTGAAGTGAACAAGAACATTTTCAGGTTGCTGAATTACAGGAAAGAAACGGKTACTTCTAGGCAGTGATTCATCCCATGCTATAGCAGAGAGCTTCAGCCAGTCAGATGAATCATGTTTGAAGAGGGACTGGTTCTCTCCATTGGTTATGAAAGGAGCCCATCATCTCTAACTCACATGGAGAGCTGTGTTGGTGATGAGATGAACCCAACCAAGGTGGATTTGGTCTCAAGCATAGATTTGAGCACTGATAAAACTCCAAGTCAGAAAACACCTTGCTACCCTTGTTAGTGTTTGGTATAAAAGTCAAAGTCTTCATTAAAATGCATCCTCATCTGGATTCACAGTGCTGACTGCAGAGGTGTACATCCAAGATCAGAGCTCCATCACAGACTTCATAACAAGGCTCTGAACCAGAAAAACATGCCTTTTTTCCTACATTTTCTCAAGAGAAAAAAGATCATTCTTTACTACATGCTGTACATCAACAAGGGCCCTTCCACTGCATTAGTATGTGGTGTGTAACACTGGATTTCACTTCTGATACCTTCATTGAACCCAGGTAGCAAGGACGCAGCATCAAAGCATGAGATTTTTGATAATCCATAATCCAAAACACCATAAATATAAAACCTTCCTATAAACCCCTCTTTATACTTGACAGGGTCAAGCACAGACACCTGTCTACTAAATAATATCTTTTCAGACAAGCTGGACCCAATCTTTCATGTTGTAGAAGACTATTTTGCCCTATCTCCATCACATACAAAATGCCCAGCATTCTTTTACGTGAAGCCCTGGTTCCATTAGGGTCAGAGATAAAATTCTGCTTGACTTAAATGACTTCAAAATTCCATTCTCTAAGCTATGCCCATTGGATAACAATGCAGTCCTACCCTGGAGAAAATAAAAAAAAAGAATGAGACTCAAAGCACTTACTTCTAATGCCATCAACTTCTTTAATCTCATTCCAGGTGTCTTCAATGCCTTTTTCTCCTTTATGCATGGATGTAACAATGCCTACAGGAAGCCCCTGGTTCCTGAGTGCACTCGCTAACTTGTTGGCTGTGTCCATCCAAATATCCTCGTTGGAAGCAATGATGCCAACATGAGCCCAGTTAAAATATTTCATTATTGTAAACAAAACTCGGGTTGGAGAGGGCAGGGTCCTTGCAAATGTAGGGTGGTGGATGGTGGAATCCAGTTTATAATTGATGCACATCCATGAGAAGATGGCTTTATTCCAGTTTTCCCCTAAAAGTGTAGCCACCTCACAGAAGCCAGGGTTCAGAGGGCCTATGAAAGCTGAGGAAAGCTTTCCGAAGTCAATGAATCTAACCAGAGCTCTTGATGTCTCACATTCTTCTTGCAGGACCACATAATCCAGCCTGTGGCCAAGATCTAGTGAAGGATCTTGGTTTATTCGTCCCAATGCTAACCTGGCAGCCACGTGGGGAAAGGCTTTGGAAAAGAAGGGGTCACAGTTCCAGGGTCCGAGCAGTCCAATTTTAAAAACAGAACAATGTGCTGGAGAGCGAAGTAGGATTATTCCCAACAGCAGCCACCAGAAAGCCTGGAAAAATGTCTTGAATGAATTTCCAGTGTTGAACTGATGCAATCTAGTATGCTTTGACAGCACCCAGAACAAGCTGTTAGGACACAGTAGGAGAAATGACATTGTTTTACAGGTGGGTAGATCTGCGCCGTGTTCTTCAGGAAGCCAAGCAGTGCATTACCAGCTGCTGGAAGAAAAGTAGATTACATTTGCCTTCCTGTATACGTATTTGTTCAGTACATGTAGGTACAGCTGAGCCAGCCCAAATTACACAACAGTTCTCAAGGTGCAAGTCTATGAGGTGCCAAAACCCTGCACAGACACGTGGACGTGCACCACACAAGCCACTGCACCACRCAGACAAGCGTCCAACCAGTGTCAGTTAGACGTACCATAGCCCTTAAATGCACACATATAAATATTTTTAAATGCTTTGCAATGTATTCTGAAACCAGACAGTGAAGAGTGAGTCTGCGTTGTTTGCAGCAGTAAACACAACCTATGGATACGCTATGGTTTTGGTTCTTCGGAAGGATAATTCCCAAATCTCGGAGTCAAACATGCATATAAGAAAATAAAAAGGTGAAACGCACTAAGCTAGCAACTTTTGCCAATCCAAAATCGTCAGTGAGTTCTGAATATGAATCAGAGCCCATACAGACATAAATACACACACACACACACAYAGACCCATATATACATATACTTAGAGATACATATGTATATGCATATGATTTTTAAAATTTCTGAAAAGGTTTTTCAAGGACAACTCATGGCAGAGTCTCTTAAACCTGGCAAAATGAAAGGTGGATAATCACAAAATGAGGGAAAAGGAGGATTATGAATTTAGGTAAAGAACTGTTAAATAACTGTCAGGGCAAAAGCTTCGTGTTCACTCTTGGCTTAAAATATTCTTGGTTAAAGACTAGGAGCCATAAGGTTTTTTGGGAGTAACAACCTCAGCCTTCACAGCCAGGCACAGAAATCGCAAACCCACAACAGTCTCCCCGCCATCTGCAGTGTCACCCCGCGGCTTAGAAAATTTGCTGATCCAAGCGGGTTTGTGCTCTAAAAATAGCAGGCCCCTTACACCAGCTTACCTGTTCATTACTGGAGAAGTATTTTTATCCTGGATCCTCAGCCACCGAGATATGCAACGCAGAGCACCGCAATGCAGCGTGTGCTGTAAATGTACCCGCAGGTCCTCTAGCCTGATGGAGAGAGACCTCCAGAAGGAGCCACCCATCAGCGGAGCAGCTTCTCACCGGTGGTAGTGTCTATCCTCGGACGTGGGTCCCGCCTCAAGGATAGGCGATGCATGGTCAGCCTCCCCTGCAAGTGCGCTTGGGTGCTCACCTCCTTCAACTTCTTGCTTGCATGGGCCACTCCAACTGGATGGGTGCTCTGGGACCCTCCATGCCATGTCAAAAGCTTCCTATGTCCCTTTTGGTGAGGGCCATCCTTCTTCTCCAGGGTTTCACAACTTGTGGTACATCCCCCCAAGCCCTTTGTCCCTCAGTGAAGGTCTCGCAGAGTTCCAAGGCTGCCTCACTCTGAACTGCCTCAGTGCAGAGAGGTACTCATATCTAACTTAGTAATTGTAGGGATGGCATCTTAAAGCTCTGCCCTTGGATTAGTGGGATTTAGCTCCTGGGATCTGCCCCTGCAGAACAGCTCCTTAACTCTCTGTGCACCACAGCAGGGATAACTCCTCTTCTGCCCTTGTACTGGGTTTGCGTGGCAAGGTTTTGGTAGCGGGGGGGCTACAGGGGTGGCTTCTGTGAGAAGCTGCTAGGAGCTTCCCCCATGTCTGATAGAGCCAATGCCAGCCGGCTCCAAGATGGACCCACCGCTGGCCAAGGCCAAGGCCATCAGAGACAGCGGTAGCGCCTCTGTGATAACATATTTAAGAAGGGGGGGGTGGGGGGGGAACCTGTGCAACACCAACAGCAACTGCAGCCAGAGAGAGGAGTGAGAATGTGAAAGAAACAACTCTGCAGACACCAAGGGCAGTGAAGAAGGAGGGGAGGAGGTGCTCCAGGCGCCAGAGCAGAGATTCCCCTGCAGCCTGTGGTGAAGACCATGGTGAGGCAGGCTGTCCCCCCGCAGCCYATGGAGGTYMACRGTGGAGCAGATATCCACCTGCAGCCYGGGGAGGACCCCACACTGGAGCAGATGGATGCACCCGAAGGAGGCTGTGACCCCGTGGGAAGCCCGCRCTGGAGCAGGCTCCTGGCAGGACCTGTGGCCCCGTGGAGAGAGGAGCCCAGGCTGGAGCAGGTTTGCTGGCAGGACTTGTGACCCCACGGGGGACTCACGCTGGAGCAGTCTGTTCCTGAAGGACTGCACCCCGTGGAGTAATGGTCTAGAGGGAACCATTTGTAATTCAACCTTTTAGCAGTATTAACTTCAAATACATCATGTAAATTATACACGTCTCTTTGGTGTGTGTTCAGGAACAGTTGTCTCTTCATGACTAATGATTATGGGAAGCCAAAGTCTTTCAGATGCAATGGGGAGAGCAGCTCTTTCCATTTGTTTAATTAATTTCCTTCCATTCATTCATTTCCTTGCACGGCCCAGATCCAGGAAGGTTCCTGGACATGTGCTTCATTGAAGACTGGTACAGCTCAAGATGGTTATCAGGAATTACCAAATAGCTTCGCATTTGGAAAGTGCCTAAAAGACACCCTTACGTCAAGCCTAAACTGAGAACGCTGCTTTGTATGCTACTAGCGCATTAGGTTTTGACAYTGGCTTTTGATCGAAGCATGAAATTAAATAAAGTTATTGCAGCTAGGAGTCTGATTTTTTTGAATTGAACTTAAAAGTTTGATTTATCTACATACAAATATACCTACATCTCTATCCATATATCATATGCTCACTGCTATCTCATTTCTTTTGTTATCAACAATGGTACTGCACAGTTTAATTTCACTCAGGGTCAGCAGTTTGAAAGTCTCCTGGAATAGCTCCAGTGATTCCTTTCTAGGAGATGTTTATAGCATTAAAATCTCCTGTGTTGAAAAAAATGTGGATCAGGCACCCAACAATGAAAGATTAAAAAATAATCGACTTGGAGCTCTATTTATTAGCTAATTATTCTGACCCTTAACAATTCATATTTTCCACAGCCAAGTGGGTTGAAACCTTTATCACTTTCTCCCTTTTCTTCTGCTTCTTGTTTGCCAGTGAAAGAAAAGACCCTCCTGCAATCAGCTAACACCAGTGGCAGGAATCCACCCTCCGTAGGAAAAGCTGGTTATCCCCAAATAGCTCTGTCAGATTTGTCCCATGCTTAGGGTATCCGGGACGGGGGATAACACTCCTACCTTTGTAAAACAAGCTCAGGTCCTGGCACTGCCTGATTTGCCTCACTCATAAACAAGCAAGGTAAATCATGCAGCTGAGGCAAAAAAAAAAAAATGTTATTAATTATTCATCTGGCTGGAATTAACATTRAAGTTTAAGACCTTGCATATGCCTCCAAACCTTGGTTTTTTCTCACATCTTAAGCTCATCATTACTGCAACAACCGCATCACAGAGTGAAGATTTCTTTGTAACGCTGTRTTATTTGCACACCATCAGATCAATTCCCAACGCTCTTCCGTCCTCGCTGAAGTGAGAGAGAGATGTGCGCATTCGTACAGCCATAACGTTTCCCACGGGAAGGTTAAGCCACAGCTGTATCGCTTTGCTTTAAATTTTTAGAGCAGAAGAGGGTGCTCTAATCTCTCTCTCTGACCTCCCACATCAGCCTGGCCAAACAGCCTCCCCGGAGCTGCTGCTGCTCTGAGCTCTTCAAGCGTCCTGCAAATAAAATGCATTTTGTAATGAATTATACCAGAGGGTACCGCTGAATAAAGCTGATTTCTCTGGAAACCCTCCGCAGCCAGCAAAGAGAGACAGGGAAAAGGCTTGGCTCCTGTTCTGACTCTCCCTGCAGAAAAGTCTCCTATCTCCACCGATTATAGAGAAAATCGAGGGAGAGCAGCATGGCAACGCTTGCGTTAGCCTTTCTTCACGTCCTCCGAGCCTTAATTAAAAGCTCCAGCCTTGGAGGATCTACCAGGTTCCCATGTCTATTATTCCAACTGTTAATTACCCTCAACATTAAAAATACCCACTTAATGTCTAGTGTGTCTGGCTTCAGCTTCCTGCAACTGGCTCTCACTCTGCCTTTGCCTGTGAAACAAAAAACCAGGAAGCACAATAAATATCGCCTCCCTGTAGACATTTGCACACCATAATTAGCTCACATCCTAGTCATCCTCTGAGCAAAATAAATAAACAGCTCCTTAAGGCTTTTGCCATAGAGCATGCTTTCAGGATTTCATCCTTGCAGCGCTCTTTTGACATTCATTTTTAATTTTCCTTCTCTTTGCTAAATTAAAACCAGCATCCATTAGTAAGCCTCACTCCTTAATGATGAATATAGAGGTGATGGCATCTGTTATCACCTATTTGATTTTTCTCCACTTGAATTCTATAACTCAGATGAACACAGTTGCAGCATCGCTGTTTTCAAGCCCATCTCTGCTTTCCTTAATGCAAACATCTGCCTTGAAAGTGTGGTATGAATTCTTTGTTCCCAGATGTATACAAACCCGTCTGGTTTTAGTTTAGTTGATACTTTTCAAATATGTCCATTTAATGAGAGGTCCAGGCCAATCTGAATGTTTTATGAATAATGATTTTTCTGTTTCTTCCAGATAATGTGATACAGTTATTGAACAGCACTGGAAAAAATGAGATCCCAGAGGATCCACTAGGAAACACTACCAAAGGAGGCTCCTCATTGACTATTTTATTTCAAAATATCGGTTCATCATTTTTTATTTCTTTATGACACGGACACACTGACTACGTAGCACTAATTTTCTCTCTCAATATCACCTTTCAGTAGGATGACAACTTGTAGGGGTTTAAGAAGACAACGTCACCACTTGACTTTACATGCCAGACTCGTGACTCGATCACAAAAATTATGTAAAGTCAGACTGACAAGATTTATTATCTCTCTAGCCTCACTGGCTGGCATTAGTTAACCTCCATTCTTTAATTCTTTACAAGTTCCTCTCCGTTTTGTCCTTTCCATGACTTTAAGTAAGCTTGATGTCAACCCAATCTGACATCAGTTTCTTGGCCATGCAGCACGGGATGGGTTCAATGTCCCATGGTTTTGGTAGGGCTGGTTTTTTTGGGAGGGAGCGTCCTGTTTTCAAGTTGCAGTCCAGCATGTGGAATCCCTTTTTCTCCAGATTATCTGGTTTGCATCAGAGCTGCTGTACGTCTTTGCATCAGACCAGCTATATGTCAGCTCTGAAGAGTCCTCTTCAGGTTCAAGTGGGCCCACTTCTTTCCCCAAATGGCTAGATTTATTTGATTTTCTTGGAAGCTGATTTTGTAGCCTGTGAGATCTGAAGTCTCTGGCACTGGCATTAGTGGAATATATGACGTTGCAGGTAGTTTGGATAGTCAATATTAGAGCTGGCAGGAAACAGTCTCATAACACCGGATGAGGTATTTAGATGTGTATTTATTTAGGCATCAAAACCTGAGTGTTTAATTTGACAGCCTCGTCTCCAGAAGCTCATTACATAGCAATACATAGAGAAACACTCCTTTTCCAGGGGACATTTCCAAACCTCTTAGAATCCAGCTATGATTCAACCTAAGAAGTGGCTACTGTTCATCATTTTCTTTACGTGAGGCTTAGCGAAGCTGGACTTTTAATAAGCAAGTTAAAGTCAGGTACTGAAGGAGATGGAGTGTCTCATGTGGTGTTAACTGAAAAAGCACTTGCCCAATGTGTCTAAAATGTTTTTCTTGAAATACGTCAGCTTCAAAATAACTTCAGACATGTCTGGATCTATGTCTGGAGCCTTTAGAAATTGCCAGGTGTCTTATCTGGGAATAAAGATATCAAGCAGGTCTGTCTCATAGGCAGGGAATCTGAAAGTGGATGAGTGTTTGATATATGCTTTGCAAGCCTGGCCCACATGGAGAAGCCTGGAAACCGGCCACAGCAGCCCAGTGACAAAGACGATTTCATTGATGGCCTTAACAGAAAACCAGAGGGGTGGGTGCAAACCCACCCAGCACTTGCAGAGTTCAGGAAGCTTGTAGTTCCTTGGATATTTAAAAAATAAATCACTTCATCGCAGTACGGCCAAGAAAACAAAAAGAAAAAAAAAAATCACGCTAAATCTTCTGGCAGACAAAGAATGATGGGTTTTGGCCAACCCTGTTCATGGTGAATGGTAACAAGACTTCCAAATGCGTCAATGGACTCATGAATGGCTGGCTGACGTTTTGCATGATGACTTACCCTATGCTATGTTGCAAACTTTCCCGCAACCACATAACCTCACTGGAGCATTCATCAGATCCTGCCAGATCTGATAAATGGCATTTATCCCTAAAATAAAGCTTGAACATGACACTGAGTTGCATTTCCTTTACACCAAGACTTTACAGACCCCATGGAGGAAATAATCCCAGAACATCTTCTGTCCCAATAGGTTTTCCTAGCCCCTGGCATCTTTGGCAGCTTGAAGAAAATAGCCAGTTTTACAACCTTATCTAAACATCTGAGCTTTCAAATGTTTGCTGGAGAGACTGTAACTTGGATGGTGAACCACACAGCACAGGCCATACAATACTGGTGTTACATCTTCCTCCAGCTCTCACCTTGCCTATCACAATATATATCTTTGTCCTCTGTTATCAGGCTACCCAAACATCTAGCCAATATTTGGTAGTAGAACAGCATCTTTAGCATCATTTAAAGGTTTAGAAATGGAGGACACACAAAGTTAGCTATCTAACTTAGGCTGCATAGGAAATGCATGTACTAGACCCAAAGCTTTATATTCTTTTTAGTGTGGGATGAAACAAGACCCAGGAGGTATGTCGCCTCTGTTATAACTGTAGACTTCTATCATGTAGGACTTAGCCAGCATTTTTAAGGCAAGGTCTCTGCATGACCTGCCAGATGTTACACAGAAGACCATACAGGAGCAGAGAAAGAAACCACCCCAGKCCCCAAGCTGCATGTCCATGCAGCCCTAAATCACTTCTCTGACAGCATCTGGACTCCCCGACACTCATCTTCTACTGCATAAGAGCTCTCCTGTTGCAACACGCTTTCTTAACTTACCAGCAATATTTTCTTACATCCCCATTTTCTAACACCACTTCATCCATAATGAGAAGTTACAGAAAATAAATAAATAAATTAATTAACTAGTTAATTAATATGGAACATGAGTTAGGTATGAACTTTCCTGGGTAGGTGGAAGGTCTTAGCAGGCAGCAGCCTCCAGCAACCTGATGGCTTCATCTCTCCTGCTTCAGTTACATATATATATATATATATATACACAGTTGTGTGTATATATATCCTCTGGGCTGCTCTGGCAGTGTCTGGCAGCTGCTTTGCATTGCAGCGAGGCAGGAGAGTCACTGCCTGGCTGCAGTTTGGCTCTGCTGACTCCCTGCAAAGCCCTCTCCCATGGAAAGCCCATGGACTGCCCAAGCCTTCCCACTAATCCCCTCTGTGCCCACAGGGTTGGGCAAGCGCCTGCTCAATTTACTGGTAATTAACTGGCCCTATTTCAGACTGGAAGAAAAGCTAATCTGTAGGAATTTCTACTAGCATTTTTTAAAACTGTATTTAAAGCCTTTCTGAGGACCCTCTCTGAAGGAAATATTTTGATTTCACTTCATTTCCAGAGCCTGCACAAAACTTAACGAGGGTCAGAGCACACCTACTTTTTAGTGCCTTTTAATTGTCATTCATAAAGACAACCCTTGAGATGACTATTTCCAAGGGACATTCGAACCACACAGACTGTTGCAGATGGTTATTTTGTAGTGCTGCTCAAACGCAGTTAACCCAGCTAAAGTGACACATCTGTTAAAAACATGCTTTAACTCTGCAGTAAAGCTAAGACCAGAGATAACAGAGCAAAACACCCCCAATGTCTCTTTTTCTTTGCCTCCTGGGGGTATAGAAACAGTCCTAACTACCACCCAGCCATCAAATAACCAGCAATACCTGCAATTCAACTAACCACAGAAGGGGGAAAAAAAATAAAATAATCAATTGCTCTTATCTGTCTTCATGCCAACCATGTGATTTTTTTTTAAAGGAATTACAATTTAATGAAAACGTTGACAGAAGCAAGACAAAGAATAAATCCCAGTGTAAACATTGCCGTATTTCAAACCCAGATTCTGCAGGAGTCCCAAAGAAGCCCCCAGATATTAATCCCTTCATCTGAAACACGCACATCCAGGCTAACACCTCGCTAAGTCACCATTATCTGTTGCTGCACAGCATGGTACACTACAGCAGGGCAAGTGCAGCATGCCCTCGGAGAGAGGGAGAGAAAAAACAGATCAAAACTACGGTGAAAATAAGCACTGACCCAGAAGGCATTTTTAAACAGCAGCAGCCTGCTGCATCCTGGTACAGCTTTTCAGGGTGGCCATCACGAAGGGTCCCGACCAGAGCGGTGAGAGAAATAAACAGCATGTTCCTCATGGAAAAGGAAATCCTTTAGAGAAATTTAACTTTCAAAACACATCTGTGGCCAAAGAGCCAGAGCATTAGCAGTTGGGGATCAGCATGGCATCGCTGTGCTTCGTGGAGCAATTTGTTTCAGCTGGGATGAACAGAGGAAGAGTCCCAAGAGCTGCAGCTCAGCTCTTCTGGTGCCCATTTAAGGGAATTGATAATATCTTTGTCTCTTTGGGTGTGAAAGTATCTCTGCTGATTAAAATTCCCTGAAGACCTACATCTCCTAAGCTGATAATGCTAAGCCTCTCAGGCTGACTGTGCATTGCTTTGTTACCTCCAGCGCTGCTGTACCTGACACGAGGCACAGGTAGTCATTGCTGAGAGCTCTGCAAGTCGGAATGGAAATCTTGGATGCTCAGAGCCACGGGAGAAAAAGGCAAGAAAAACATCCAGCTCTGGGGAAGCAGCGAATCTGCTGCTCTAGGAACCATCTGGTTTGCCTATGGCCAGGCCAAGCTGCATGAACATCTGCAGGGATCTGTAGAGAGAGCTGCAGGGAGATTTATCAGAGGTGGGTCAGGAAAGCCACGTCCTAAACTGTCCTTGGCTCTGATGGGCTGGTCCTGGCTTTCCATGGTTCCAGCTTCGTCGGCCTTCGCTCCCCATTGGAGACCAAGAAGTCCCACATCTGATCTGAGCCCAGACTTCAACCCTGGCCAGGCCAGTTCTCATTTGACCTTTCAAATCGATGTCTCAGTGAGGCTTGCAGTGCTCAAAGGCGGGCAAAACAGAGAGGTCTGGTGAGAAAMCACTTCCCCAGGTTCTAGGACTGCCTCCTTCTCCGATGGTTTTAGTAAGGGTACGGCTATGGGGAAGGTAGCTTGCCTTTTCCTGTTAGCACTTCATGCTGTGAAAGAGAGACACCATCCATGCCTCCCTTCTTCTATCACTTTACCTTCTGCAGCTGTCACTAAAGCAGACCATGTAGTTTTACATAATAAGACATTGCAGCCTGGGTTACCTTTTCCTGTGTTTTAAAGAKCACGAAACACTTCCAAGCCTGCATCTGGATCAGCATCACTGTGAGTGACTGAAATACTGAGTAGATAATGCAGCAGGTGCAGCAAAGAGCTGTCACTTCTGCTTCTTCCCTAAGACCGTAGACATATGTGCAAGCCATGTTTTACCCCATATTGAGCAATTTACGCTGTTTTTCCTGAGCACTAGACTGTTTAGATGAGGATCTGCCAAAAGATTTCATATCTGGCTGACTGGCAGGGAGGATCTCAAGGAGTATACTGTCAGGTATTCAGCTGATGGAGTGAAGATGCTCATCCATAGCAGTGTCAAACTCTGGTTCTGGTCCTATCCCAGCCTCTGGACGTTATCCTTTGGGTGGAAAGGCCAAGGAGGAATTCTCCCAGGCCAGGAGGAACCTCAATACAGTAAAGCGYGTAAGGATATGCTTAACTGTAAGAATCAATATTTTGCACATTAGCTCAGCTCCATGTATTGGAGCTGGACTGGAAAAGGCTCCAGCTGTCTTCCTGGGGTTTTGTGGTGGCTATTGCAGTTTCTGAAAGCTCCTGTGCCATGAGATGCAACAGAGATGGGTATGTGGGTGCAATGCGAGTAGAGTAACTTGCATGTTCTTCATGGGATACCAAGGCAGGTCCAAAGAAGTGGAGGGTACTCCAGGAGGTGGGAGAAGTGGTTTCAGGGTTTCCTGCTTTGTCACAGATTTTTTGTAAGACCATAGGCAAATCATTTCACCCACACAGCAAAGATAAGAAGCCTGGCTGCAAGACTTTAAAAGGGGAGATGAGTCAGCCTTGAGCAAACCACCACATACTAATTGACAGGCTCTTCTTCCCATCCTTCATCTGTGTTTCTTCTTCCTCCTTGTGTTCACCACCTTCTCACCACCATGGGCAGAAGGACACCCAGCCAAAATTTCCTGGTCCTGCTGCCATCCTCAGGCGCTGGCTGCTTTGCCAAAGCCTCGACCTGGGGGAAGTTAGAGCAAACCCAGCATGTCTATGATTTGTGGCAAGCTGTCCTACATGTTTCTGCGGTTCACAGCCCCCAGCCGGGGGCATGTGACACGTTGGACCTTCCCTTTCATCTCAGCTGGCCTCAAGCAGCACAGTGGGTGCCAAAAATGGCTCTGACACTGGGGGGCTTATTTGTCTTCCCTCTTCCTCAGTTCTTCAAGGAGAAGATCAAAACAACTTGACATCTGGTTGCACTTTACTGCCGTTCTGGCTTATGTCATGTCTTTCTTCCACAGTCTTTATTTTCTTTATTAATCACCTCCGAACCAATATAGCTGACACATGCTCTGCTCATGCCCCGCGTAGCCCACGAGAGAGCGCTCCCTCGCTGGTAGGCTGCACACTTTTCCAACTGGTTAGGCTGGAAAACAACTCAGTTGAGGTAGCTTGGTCCCTGGGCTGTGCTCTAATCCCCCGCTCAGGCCCAAATCCCACCGAAGTCAGCTCCCTGGGAATCAGACACGATGCATCAGCATCTGGTCTGTCAGAGTTTGTTTTTTTTTTCCCCCAGGAAAGAGATTTCTGCAGGACATAAGCACTTGCAAGCAAAACAGGAGAGCACGACAAGGGAGGCGGTTTCTATTCTCCCAGCCACACATTTTACCGAGTGCAAGTGTGATTTGCCAGTTCATCATCCTCAGAGCAAGCTGAAATCAGTGCTGGTAAAATATATTTCACTACCCTCAGCCTTTCTTTTCATATTCAGGGACCTCCTTGAGACCAAAAGAGCCTTGGTTGTTCCACTAAGCCACTGAGCACAGTTTGTTTCTCCAACTAAGCAGTGAGCTGCTCTGGAGAGAAGAGTGGTGAGCCTCTCTCAATGCCTCGTTTTAATTAAGTTTCCCTCGTGGTGAACATCTGAGGATGACAGACAGTTCAGAGGACTCCCCAAATGCCAGACTTATAACCACTCCTGATTTTATGTTATTCTGAGTTTTTTCCTGCTCAGATCATCACTGGGTCTCGTCGAGCCATGTGCGTAAGAGTCCTTGCGCTAATGAGCAAGTCAGAGCTGCAGCCCCCCACTTACCGCACCCTGCAGCTGCAAAGTAATGCTATAAAAACACTTAATGAAGCGTGATGCCTGAAAAACACCCAGGTCATTCCTCCAGGGAACGGGAATGCCCTCAGCCATGATTAAAGTGATGCTCGGACCCGGTGGCGGGGGGGAAGGATGGTGTTGCCTGCCTGGTGCGCTGTCTCTCACGCATTGCTCTGTGTTGGATAGCAGTGGAGCCTGTGGTTGATCCACCATCCTGCTGCATTGGGAGAGGGGAAGAAAGGCTGTCCTCTCCAGAGCAGTGGGGCCAAGACATTGTGGATGGCAAGGTGAAGCCCCTGCTTTAAAACTGGGGGAGCTGAGTGGCCCAGCACCCCAGCAGTGGGGCTGAGAGCTGGCCCAGGGAGTGGTCTTTTGGGATGAACAGCAATGGACACTGGGTGAGAAGCTGGGTCCTCCAAAGATGTCTTGGACATTGAGTTTGTCCCTTCTTTCCTGACATCCTTTGAAACTTCCCTTCCTCCCAGCACAGCCCTTCAGCTGTAAGAAATCCCCTCCCAGCTGTGCCTGGTGGCAGATGCATCCCCTGCAGTGGCACTGCTGTGGGTCTGAGCCCTCCAGCTAGATGCCAGGACATGTTTCCATGTCCAAAGAGTACCCAAGCTCCTGTGACACTTAGTGTTATTGGAGCCATCAGGGAGCCTAGAAAGTAACTCGGATCCCCCTAAAACATCTGAGCAGCTGAATAGCTCCATTCAGCTGCACCTCCAGGTATATAATGACATATATGATGTCCTCTGGGTCTAACACACCAGCGTGGTGTGCCTTATGTAGGAGTTGCATGCTCTGCTGGAGCTGCAATGCCCTAGACCATCTCCTGTTTCACTAAATACCTGAGTGTGGTCACACAAATCAGCTCTACCTCGTTTTCCCTAATGCCCTCTGAGGTCCCTAGGGCATCCCACCTGGTCTCCTATTGACTTTTCAAAAAAGGTAGAGGTTTCCCATAGGCTGTGTCATACCTATCATCAGCCCCGTGCAGATGTTTCAGATACTCCAGGGCATCTCAAATGACACAAGGTGCCCTTGCACGGGTGGCTGGTCTGAACCTAGATGTGCTCCTTCCTCTCTTCCAGCCTGTTAAGAGGCAAGATCCAGGCCAATGGCTGAGATGACCAAATCTCTCGGGAGCCTGGAAGTGCCCTGTGTGCCTACAAACTGATGGTCAAGCGGCACCTCAGCTCAGTGCAAATTATACAGCACCAGCAGCTGACAGCCTCTGCAGAGCAGACCAGTGGTCTCCAACCAACTGCTAGTGGACAGACGTCCACATCGTTAGCGCTGTAATTGGCATCCCCAGGAGATGGCTCAGCAGACTGTGGAGCTGAGCTATGGGCTTGTCACTCTTAATTAGTGAGGAGAGGAGGGGGAGAACAGGCAGTTTATCCTATCACTGGTCCTGGTAGGTAGGAGGGGAAGGAGCTGGGTGTTTCACACCAAGGAGAGGGAGCGTTGATCTGCCCAACCAAAGATTGCCTGCTACCATTGCTCCATTTTGCATGCACCAGCAACACGACAGTGACCGGAGAGGACCAGGGAGGATTGGGACTGGGAAGGGTGGGATGGGAGAGACATTGATCAGAGAGGAAAACCACCTAGGAGGAGTGTGGTCAAATGCAGCGGACAGGCACGGAGATGCAAGAAGAGAGCAGACAAGCACAGCCTTGAAGGGGAAAACCGGAGAGGTGGCTCAGCTCTGGATGGTCCTCCCTGTGCTGCGGCCAGAGCGCAGATGGGATGTGGCAAAGCCTGTGGGTCCCCGTGCATTGGGATGCTCAGCCTGATATCCTGCCAGGGAGAGTGACCAGCCACAGTCCTCATATCCCAACATAAATACTAAATTCCCAGGACCAGGGGTATAAATGAGAGGTTCTTTCTGCAAATTACAGCTGCTAGCAGCCTGGCTATGTTTCAGGGGGATCATCTTCAGATTTTACCAAAACCACTGTGGAAAAAAGAAAGAGGGGGAAAAATGCTAATTGCTGAATTTTGGATGGCACGGGGTTGGACACTGAGGGAATTAGTTTAATTTCCTGCTCATACAGTGCATTATCTTGTCCTTTCAAAGCTGAGGGCCCTGTGTGTGCATGGTAATCSGTGTTCAGTTACTGCTCTACAGCGAGGGGCTGAGATAAGATAGCTGCCCAGAAAGAGGGGGTTTAAAAGGAAGATCCCACCGCACCCCAGCTTGAGTGGATAGGAGCTAACGGGAGGGATGTCACCACAAATTAACCCTCCTGAGACGGTGCCTCCAGATCCAAGTATACACAGGTATGCGGGTACCACTGTATCCGAGCAGTCAGGGACATGGTAAGAGGGATTGCTTTGGATCAGTATTCAACTTTGTGCCTCATTTCCCCATCTGTAACGTGTAGACGATACCTCCTCAACTCACAGGGGTGTTGCGAAGAAAAATACATTAAAATGGTAAGGCACTCCATTGCTATGGCAACGGGAGCCATTGAATTATGGGTGGATGGAGTCAAGTCGAAATGATAATGGAAATGCATTTGTGTCTCCTGCTCGCTGTTCATACGTAGGTCTTTATTCACTGGTGTTCCCACCGTGCGTTCATCCAGGAACAGAGTGCAAAATGTAATTGCCACTCCCTGGCCACAGGGCATGGTGTCCTGCAAGGGTTTTATGTATCTTTATCATCATTCTTTATTTCTGAGGTCTTGTAAAATATACACGTCTCCTCCAGAGTTTATTTAGCTGGAACTGGCTTGTTATAAACATCCAGTCAAAGATGGGAGTGCTAACCCCTATTATTTCATTGTCTGGCAGAAAAACAGATAAATAGAGGAAAAGCAAATAATTTCCCTGAGAGGACATCTGTGCTGATGCTAAAGGAGCTCCTAGCAAGAAATAGAGAAAGGGTCATGTTTTGCAGTGAGTTAACTTTTGCAGTAGGAGAGGACCATATTAAAGCATCTGTTCTGCACAGAACTTGTCCAGCCCTCACCCCTGCAGCTGAACCCTCCAGCTGGGTGGGCATCTCTGTTCACAGCATCCATCTCTTCACAAGGAAGCCTTGTTCCAGGGCAGAAGACACGTTGTTCCAGGGAAACGAACCCYTGACACCAATTCAAGCAGTGACTAAGCAGAGACGAGGCGTAGTGATGAAGGAGGATAAAGTTTATTGCTAGACAGATTTTGGGTTGCACCATTGCAGTGTCAAAAAGCTGCGTATTTAAACTCACTTAGCTAAGTGACACTGCCAGTTTAGTTCAGAGGGAGACTGGGAGAGAGGACTGGCTGTATGATGAACGAAACTAAACGTCTTCACAAACTGTACAGCCTGGAGCTCAGCAAAGTTGGCTTAGACTTCTGTGCTACATGAATGTGATGCATGAAGCCAAACATATCAGGCTGAAGTCTTTGAGTCTTTTGGGACACATCAAAGACAGATTGTGGCTCAGGCTTCCCAACAAAATTGAGGTTTGATTAAGAGCTAGAATATGGCCCACTCTGGATGTAGGAAATAGGGGAAGAAGGCAGGAACAGAGCTGGAAAAAGGGGAGAGGTGGCTGCCCTGGCATTGTGGTCGTTTCCCTTGACAGTCTGTTGCCATAGATAACTGACAGCTATACTTTGAGAAGCCGACTTCAACAGTTGTGTGCTGGTTTTGGCTGGGATAGAGTTAATTTTTTTTCCATAGTAGTTAGTATGGGGCTATGTTTTGGATTTGTGCTGAAAACAGTGTTGATAACACAGGGATGTTTTMGTTATTGCTGAGCAGGGCTTACACAGAGTCAAGGCCTTTTCTGCTCCTCACCCCACCCCACCAGCGAGTAGGTTGGGGGGGCACAAGAAGTTGGCAGGGGACACGGCTGGGACAGCTGACCCCAACTGACCAAAGGGACATTCCATACCATATGACGTCATGCTCAGCATATAAAGCTGGGGGAAGRAGAAGGAAGGGGGGATGTTCAGAGTGATGGTGTTTGTCTTCCCGAGTAACCGTTAGGCGTGATGGAGCCCTGCTTTCCTGGAGATGGCTGAACACCTGCCTGCCRATGGGAAGGAGTGAATGAATTCCTTGTTTTGCTTTACTTGCGTGTGCGGCTTTTGCTTTCCCTATTAAACTGTCTTTATCTCAACCCACGAGTTTTCTCACTTTTACTCTTCTGATTCTCTCCCCCATCCCACTGCGGGGGGAGTGAGCGAGCTGCTGGGTGGGGCTCAGTTGCTGGCCGGGGTTAAACCATGACAGTTGGTCTTGATGACTTACGTCTGCTTATTATCCTGAATTAGCCTGAACCAATGCCACAGCATGATGTTTTGGGTGCAAAGGGATAAGTCATCTTCTGTTGACCATCTCTTGTCCAAGCTGTGGCATCTTTCAGGGGTTTTGTTAAAGGAAGCTCCTTCTCAGTGACTTTGTATTGCTGCAGGTCTCCCCTGTAGGGTTGGAGTGTTACAGGTAAGGTGCTGTCCTTGAGGCAGATGGACTGCTAAAGTCAGTGCTGCTGTGGAGGTAGGGAGTGATGCCAAGAGCAGCCATCCTGAATAGCAAGGTCCAYGCCAGCCCTCACCTACCTAACCCAGTGTCACCTGCTGTCGAGGGCAGTCAAGCTCCATGTTTGCTGTCAGCTCTCCTTGGTGGAAAATGGCAGCTCTGAATTCCATTGTAGAGCAATAAACCACTCTGTATACCTCAGCCTTCATTGTTTGATCTCCTCTGATGGCAAACTGTGCCCTTAGCTAGCTGGTCAGGGCAGTTTTTCCAGATTTGCTCTAAAGTAACATACCAGAATCTGGTACTGTTCTTTTAATACTCAGCTATACATCAATATCTAAATTTCTTCAGGTAAAATCGAAGGAATATTTGACTGGAAGGACCCCTGGATAACTTTCTGAGTTCGTCCAGCTCACACAACTATAGCAGATGTGGTCTACATCTATCCCAGCAGAATAACCCATGCCAGGGCATGGACTCTAGCACTGTTCTGCAGTAGTCCAATCCATTTAAGTGTTAGCTTGAGTTGTTGATGTATTGTCTCATGCCAGCGAACAGATGAGGCAATGCCCAAGCAATCTGGAGGAGAGCACAGGCCAAAGGCTATTCCCATTAGGCAGCATGGAGGAGACCACTCTGTTCTGCGGTGAGAGAAACAAGCTACGTGGACACAGCCTGAGCAGTATTATTTGACCCCAGTCCTAGAGAATATTCCTTAGCAGAACAGATGAAGCCACATAGTCCAGAGAGATTCATGGAAAACCACCAAGAAGATGTCACAACTTCCCAGAAGGCTATAGAAAACTCAAAACCTTTGGCAGAAAAGCCCCAAAGCCATAAGAACTAGAAAGTCGTACAGCAAGAAGGCAGAAAGAATCAAGGACACCCACATATGTAGGAACCAGGCACTGATTATGTTTTTTAACTCACTCCCTTGCCTGTATCAGTGGTTCGATTTCCATTTAATGTTGGTTAAAGTGGGTCACATCTCTAGACAGCAAAGGATAAGTACCTACTCCTGGCTATCATTGCCCCATGCTGAGTCTTGTTTTATGGGCAGTGTAAACCTCTGCAGCAATTTGTTATGAAGTGAACACTTATGCTTAACGTTTAAGCAGCACAGATCTCCATATATGTCTATAATATATGCAGAGGATCATTACATTTTTATTGAGCAATTCTGGAGGGGAAAAAAACCCAAATCAAAACCAAAAAACCAAGATAGCAAGCAAAATTTTGAATATAAATGGGGTATGTTTACCTCATGTGTGATATTTTGATTAGAGATGAAGCAGAGGTGTTTTGGAGCTGTTTACCCAGAAGAAAATTAAGAGAGGCTTGTCTGAGAGGAAAAGGGTGAAATCTCAGAGGCCTTTGTCAACACCCTTGATGGATAACTTTCCAGATGCTTCTAATAAGCCTCAAGGTACCTAATGGATACAGTTCTGCAATACCACCATCGACAATATTAGAAAGCCTCATCAGTTTTGGTCTGATGCATTTTCCTACGGATACAGGGAGAAGGAGCTACAGCATAACAGCAGGAATGAATAACAGAGATGGAAACACGGCAGCAATTGGAGCTCGCATCAAGTATTGAGCAATGCGAAGGTTCGGCGTGATTGGATTTGGCTTTGTGGCTTGGCCCATTATGAAGAGAGGGATTGTTTGCAAAGCTTCAGTGTGGGATTAGATTTCCAAACTCTTCAAAGTCTGAGGGATGCTTGGAAGGAGAGCAAAGGTTTGGGCTATTTGCTAAATAATAATAACAGCAGCTTCTGGTTGCTATGTTTGACCCAAATATTTCCTTGGAAACAAAGCACAGCAGAAGCTTTTGCCAAGTCGGATGAAGCTGATTTGAAACCGAAATCAAGATGTAGATAACAACAATAATTTGGAGGGCAAGAGAGTTACCAGAATCCCAGTTAGGTAATCTGCAGGTGAACTTATCTTCTTGGGCTGCTTTTTAGATCATGATCTGTACAACCATGAGCAGTGCAGAGAAGGGGAGGATTATTCACTATTTTGTGGTGAAGGAACTTCTGAAGAAGTTCCTGGTTTCAGGTTTAAAAGAAGCAGGAATGGCATATTTCTTTTTCACTTGGTGCATGGAAATTTGCTTCCAAAAATATATATACCTAGTAGCTGCACAGAAAACGTAGCCCATATTCAATCTTTAGCTCAGGAAGTCTCTAAACCACTTGCTACTAAAAGCTGAGAAGGTCTGTTAGAAAAGTTCACTGTATCTTTGTCCATTACACCTTTTCCTACAGGTTCTTGACTGACRTGTCAGAGACAGGACACTCTGTTTTACCCAGTAAAAACATTCTTGCATTTCATTCCAATTTTTCACATTTCTCTAATTCATAGATCTTTTTGGCCAAATCACTACTATAATATTGAGAAATTAAATGCATTTAGCTGGGATAAAAACGTATGACTGACTAATACGAAGTTCTAAGAGCTGTCGTTCCAGCCAATACATGTCATTCTGTGTCACAGCAGTTATGTCTGAAAACTCTGCCAAAGTGAAATAATATGGGAAGATATGACCCTGGTGGGGACTTGCCAAGACCCGGAAGGATGAATCTGTGGTTAACAGATGTAGCAATGATTGTGTTAATTATTGCCTTCCTTTATGAGTCTGACTCCACAATGCAGTTCATACTTTAAGACGAGTACAGCTAACATGGTAGGAAAGAAATAGCGAGCAGGCATGTCTTGAGCTGCAATCAAAAATGACATCTTGGTGTGATTGGCAGATGACTAGTCAACTAGGTTCTGGTTCACTCTTCTAGACCATCACATCCCCAAATGAACCCACATAATCCTCACTTTTGTCTTTTTAGATTGTCTGCCATTATATTCTTATCCTATTTTGCACACCAAGTTGTCTTTTGTTCTGTTAGAGACTGGTATAATCAGTCATTATTATTAATGATGGCCATATGTTTACAGCAGGAAAGCCAGGAAACAAATTATATTCTCTGCAGCAAAATGGCCATAGGGTATTCTGTGCCTGGTGGTCCCCCAGCCTGGTATGGCTAGTGCATGATGTTCCCTATAGCCCACAGCACTCATGGGACTAAGGTGGCTATTGACACCTTCCCCACTGCTGCTCCAGAATAATCAAAGTGCAGCAATAGGCAGTCAACCGAGGCACAGCTTCAGCACTCTTCTAGACTAGAATTACAATTATTTGCACTGTTGGGAGTTGCTTTGATTGCTTTAAGGCTTCGCTGCTTTCTCAGTTTTGTTTGTACAAAATGGATGCATGTTACTTGCCCCAACCTGTTTCTAACTGAGGAGGATCTACGTCGCCTTCAGCCCTAGCTAGATGAGTCTGCGATGACTTGGCTCACTGTGTGACAGACCCTATACATTTCCTGAAGTTTAGTTCTCAGAGTATCAGCAAGGATCTCATCTTGGCTACTGGTGCCTCAGCTGATGGAGGAAGGATCTTCACACATGCCCTTCTTGTGAGAGAGCAGCCTGAGTATCTGAATGTGCAAAGCTCAAGTGGTCAAATCAAAACCAGTGACAACCGGGTGGAAAACCAGAAGACCAGGTGACTGTGCAGATTTCCTGAGGTTAAATAACACCTTAAAATTTCAGATACTAACCAAGAGTCCTGATTTTGGGGTGGGCTGAACATTCAGTCTCTCACCCACCTCACCTAAGGATGCTGCCTCAGCCACCGGGACATTCGAATCACACTGAAGACACGGTGGATCAGATACACTGTCCTAGCAATGTGACCAGTATAACCCATATAACCCTCTGCATGGGAGCCCCTCAGCTTCCTCTGGGAGTAGCATGGAGTCTTTCGGCCTTTCAGAAATGACAGAGCCAAGTGTCTCTGTCCTCACATAGCCTCTTTGACACTGGTTTCCAAAAGGAGAAGACTTTTGTGGTTTAGTTTCTTTCTAAGGGAGGAGACTGTTTTTCAGAAGGCAGGAAATTAATAGCCTTCCAAAAGAATTTGATTTTTATATGACTATCAGGGACATCTCTACTTACCACCATTAATGCCAACAGGTGTGAGAAGGGATATTAACTCTTGTGTTTAATCCTCTGGCTATTAGACCATATTTACATCACAGTCCAGACAGACACCCCCCCCCCCCCCCCAGTTATCAAAGACCTGAGCTGGTAAGTCCATGCCCAGCCTGGATCAGTGCAGACTGGATCCAGAAACTGTGCATGTCCGTGTTTGCACACAGATGCCTGCGAGCTGCTCAGCCCCACCACTGGGCACACGACCCTGTGGATCCTACAAGCAGTCACAGTTCATGCTGCTGCTGCAATGTTTCTCACCGTTCCCGCTCTGGGGCTTGCACGGATGYGTTTGCAGCTGCACAATCACCTCTCCCAAGGCACCTGATGAAAACCTTGTGCCCAAGCAGATCATCTTTCATCTAATGACACAACTGACTCTTTGATGTTTCACTGAACATCTCTTGGGCTAAGGAGAAGTCTGAGTCAGGACAGAAATGGTGAGTCCAGCTGCAAGTAACAAACGCAAGGGGAAAGAATTTGGGAACAGGAGAGAAGGACTTGAACACCTTTCTCAACAAGGCTGCTAATAAACACAAACATGCGAAATCAGATTTTCCCATTTCAACCCACCACGGCATCGTAAAGGGTGTGACACCTGTCCACCACTGGTAGAGGCAAGATCTGAGATGACAGAGCAAATATATTGTATCAGTTGTGCTTTTCAAGRACTCCCCGCTGGTTCTTCCCATTAACGTGGCACCCAGAGAAAATGTTTCTGCATTTCTGTAGACAAGGAGTGACTTATTTCCTAGTTTTGGTTAAGGAAGATATAGAAGTACCTGGGCGACTAGATTGTTCATAGCACAAATGTTTGTGACAAGTAAGCTCACAAGTAACATGACTGAAATATATCCCTCTGTAACACACCTTCTTTCTAAAGAAGGACTCCCCATCACATCATTTCTGCTACCTTGACATCCCTTCTAGCAGTTGCCCTCTACAATGCTGCTTGGCATCTTGCGATCCGCTGGGTTGCATAGTGATTCCCAGAACTGATGTGGGGCTGTCAAGGGACAATGCTGTGAAATGTCACCGTCTGCTGGTTACATCACCTTCCCACTCTTATTTTTTAGGCCATGATCCTGTTGCTCCACCCCATGCAGCTAGAGGTCTCAATGCAAACATCTTCAGATTCATCCAGGCCATAATATGGACCTTATTTAATGCTTATTTTGCTTTGCACTGAAATGAGAACAAAATTTCAAGATTTGATGGCAATTGTTAGAGGGGATTGGAAATGAATTTTTGGAAAATGTTTTCTCAGCTTCTCATTATCTTATGCATTTTATAAAACACTTTTCTAGCGTTATTGCCTGGGAGGTTTAGATAGAAATAGGTCCCCTGTTACTGGGGATTTCATCTCCTCCTGTTCAGCATCAGATGTCATATGTGGTTACTACAGCAGCGGCTTTTTGATGTTTGCAGACTGAAGATGGCAATGCACAGCAGGACATAATCAAAAGCAATGACAATGTTGTTTGCCTTAGTTTCCTAGGGAAATGAGTACTATGCAATCATGTTACATTTGCGATTGCCTCCCTGTAAATGTCTTTGCCTGCCTAACCATTCAGTCCTCTTCTTTTTTCCCCAGGTATTTTTGAACATGCTGTTCAATTTCGATCACTTTTGACAGAAAGGTGGAGACCTCAGAGGTATTCTACAGCTAAAGATTTTCTGCTCATAGTCAATGGAGAAAACCTTTACTGATTGTTCAGAGGGAAAGTCTGCAGCAAAACCCCAACCCTTATTAGACATTAGAGAATCAGCCACAAGGCACGGACCCATAGGAAGGCAGATTTTGGTAACCCCAGTGCTCAGAGCACCGCATGTTATAGTGAGCCATCRCTGTAATGAATATGGGTGAGGGGAAGAAGTACGGAAATACTAAGAGGTTTTGTCTCCACTGGGAAAACCGTATGTTCTTAATTCAAGTTAACTCACTTCAGGCAAAATTCAGCAGTTTGCAGACACAATTCCCCGTTTTGGTTAAGGGCCTTTTTTTTTTTTTTTTTTTTTTGACGTTTAAGGCATTACAGAGGAGACAAAGCTGGAGTTGGAGGTGCGTGGAAGACCTTTCGCTCATTGCTCGTTATCAGCATTGTGGTAGTTGTAACAAACCCCTGCCGTCCTGACAGAAACGTGGTACAAAGCAGAGAACTGACAACTTAGGCTTTGGGCAAAAGGCAAGAGGTGAATACTACAGAGAAGGAGGATATTAGCTTGGAGCTGCCCGGC
The DNA here is from genome assembly GCA_035582835.1 of Phoebastria nigripes. Lineage (NCBI taxonomy): Eukaryota > Metazoa > Chordata > Aves > Procellariiformes > Diomedeidae > Phoebastria > Phoebastria nigripes. The sequence continues at coordinate 701,568 of JAYKAV010003021.1, read as the reverse complement.
CAGCAATAAGCGGGTAGCTTATTACTTCTGTAAAGTAACACTCTTTGAGACTTTGGTTTGACTTTTATAGAACAAGTTGATGTCTACCTCCAAGGCAGAAGTAATTTCTTGTCTGCTGGTCCCAGTACATGGCATAGAGACTAACTCCAGCCTGCAGTGATGGTGGTGAGTTTTACTCTCAATAAGCCATTTGCAGGGCACGTGTGAATGTCTAAAGGTGGATCTTTCTATTGCATCTCTCTCTCTTTAGAGTATTGCGTTGCTGCTCTCCTTACCCCATGCATCAGRTCACGGCCAGAGGAAATGGAGGTCACATAGCAGGAGGGTGTCCACAGGGAGCATGCTTTCTAACATCAATCCTTTAAGGTGTCTCTGAGCACCCATCCTGCACAGGACACCCCCTTGTCATGGTTTTCACCTGCTCTGTGACCCCACAGCCCAGTTCAGTTCCTTGGATAGCCCTTTCTTTGTGTCCACACAGCATCTCTCATTTCTTAGGAATGTCCAAGAGCTTTTTGTCAAACCCCTCCAAGCAGCTGTAGGGCCACAAAGGGTTGCGAGACATCTGAAGTGGGCCATTCTAGTGCTTGCATCTGCAATGTTAGCCTGAATCCTCCTTCATTAAGCCTGGCATATCTCTGGCCCTGGCTTTGCCTGTCCACACAAGGCATCCATTATTTAGTGTGTTGATATAACCCTCCCCAACACACCCTCACAAGGCCTTCTGGAGCTCTGACATTTTCCTGCTCCAGGATAACTCAACAATGACAAGTCCCACCCAGGAGACATGACTGCACGCTGGAAAAGGAGGGGTTGTTAAAAAGTGCTTGATGCAATTTTACGAAGTAGGACAGGGTAAAACAACTCGGAGAAAATTAAAGAGGAAATAATATTTCCACCCAAGAAGCCTTGTTCAATGTGATGGTGAGAATATGACATCTGCCTTTTTAAATTTCCTTTTCTGCCAGTTTTGAAAAGCTTGGATAAAACTTTTCTCATCTCCCAAGCAATCTCCTAAGAGATCCTTTCTAGGAAAATGTTTATGTGTGGTGCCTCAGTCCTCTGCCACACGGCCTGTACTAGCCCTGGGCTACAGTGGGGGAACTGCAGGAGGGAAGCCAAGGGACCAGGCACAAAAGTTGAAGCTGTGACCCTTTTTCTATATCAGGCTGACTCATAGTGTAACTAGCTCCAGGCCATCTCCAACATGTCAAAGCAGAGGAGCAGAGGTGCACTGTACTTCTTCACCCATCCTTCATGCAAAGCAGATGTGATTTCTTCAGATTCACCCTGCAGTAGAAAGAGACTGTGGACCCAGGTCTTTTGAACCCAAATTTCTTGCCCACTCCACTGAGACATCATTGCTTTAAGAGGCGCCAGGGACTCTGATCAGTAGAGCTTCTGATTTTCTGAGGTTGTTTAAATACCCACAACATGGACCAGAAGAGCATCCTGGATTAAAGGGCTGTTGACCATCTCCTGTGGCACAGGAGGGAGGGCAGGTGGTATCGACCYATAGAGAGGGCTCTCCTCCTCCTTGCAGCCACACACGCTCAGCATCAGAGGATTTTCAGGCTCACAGCTCCCTGCAGTGGAAGAGCAGAGCTTCTGGGTTGCATTTCTGTCCACCCTTATATTGCAGCACATCTGCTCCTCAGAAGTCACCTTCAGCCTGTGCACCCTGCAGACCTCCTGCAGGCCCACCAGGATCAGAGTTCATTGGAGCCAGCTCCTGGGACTTTCCCAGGCTCTCATCCATGTGCCTGACAGCTTCCTCTGACAGCCAGGCTCAGGGATTTGTCTCCAGGTAGACGGTTTTAGTAGAGTGCTTTGAGGAAACTGGTTTACCATCTGTCTGTGTCTACCTGTGGCAGCTTAATGGAGAGTAATGATCCCCCATGAACCCTCTAAATGAAAGCCATTAACTGAACCGATGAGAGAAATTGAATTATTGTCTCACCCAATACTTCCAATTTACCTGCCAATTCGTCTTGTCCAAGATGTGCTGAACACGGACATGGTCTCTGTCAGTCACCAGGTTGCAGGCAGAGGGAGATTCCTCTCTGGGTCCCCAGGAACTTAAAATGTGCTAGCAAAGTCCTCAGTCAGTTGCTGATGGATTTTCATAACTCACTTTCTCTCCCTGTAATCTGAACTAGTTTGAAGTTGGTTTTTTTTCATGTGGTTTGCACTGACAGCAGGTGTGTCCGTGAGCTGCTTTCCCCCAAACCAAGCCTGCCCCTGCCTGAGGCTGGGACCGTGCAGTGGGTGCAATATCAATGGTCACTGAGTGAATCCATGCTGTTTTTTCAGAGTCAGCCTAAGGCTTCCAGGGATACCAAATTTAGTGTCCGTACAAACACTAAAGATGAAAACATAAACATGAGTACATGGCTTCAAGGATGCTTAGGGGACCCTAAGCACTCCCAACACTTAGCATGTCCTCAGTCCACTGGCAGGCAGCACAGCAGACTAGAAAGGAGAGCTTGCCTGCAAATTTTCCAGTTTGAGGCAATATCTAACAAATTAACATCCCTAAAACTGGAGTACTTGCAAACCAATTTGATGCCCAGATTACAGGGGTGTTTTGTGATCACTTGCTGCAAAATGCAGGGGACTTAGAGCAACTCAGCAAAGTGTTAGAAGTCACATATTTTTTTCTTACTCATCATGCATCCAACTATGGGCAAAGGGGACATTTTGTCCTTGATGATATTTGATGAAGTAGATTTAATCAGACAGGACATTGGCCCTGATAGCATCATGTTAGCCCATCTATTATTCCGGTTTTGTACCTGCTGGTCCCTAGATGGATTGGTGTGTCTCCCAGATGTTCTTCCCTGTTCATGTGATGACTTTTTGTTTTTGTGGTCGATAACCTTGTGCTTGGTGTGTGCAAATCTAATTATATTTTGGTCTAACAGAAAATGTCAGCTTGCATGTTTCTCCAGGAGTGATGGATACCCTATCTCTGGAAATAGCAGAGCCACAAATGGGAACTATCCCACAGCCTATTTGCAAAATAAAATTTAAAAAAAAAAAAAAAACCACAACACACCTTTATTCTTTGCTCCTGTAAAACTGCAGCAATAAATGGAAAACGGCAGTAAAGAAGGAGAGAATAACATATAGATGATCTGAGCAGGGAACACAAAGATAAAATCTCTGGTTTGACTCCTGCTGGTTCTTGCTCTGTGATCTTGGTGAGAGCTCATTTTAACCATCTCTTTTCTGTGCTGGCACTTGCCTGCTTCTTCTTCCTCACCGTTCATTCTGAATGTGTGCTGACCCTCTCCTGCTCCTTCTAGCCACTTAAAAATGTACGGACCCCTATCAAAAAAGGCCCCCAACCTTCAAATATCATCTTTTGCACTGCTGCCTGTATCCATCAGTTGTCTGTTATCTTAGCCCAACAAAGACCTTCTGTTGGGTCTGCTTGTGTGCTTAAAGCACATGCAGAGGTTCTTGCAAAATTGGAGGCTGAAGCCATCAGGAGACACAAGGGAGACACCTCAACACTGTGGACACACAATACCTTCAACAAGCTCAGCCTTCTTTCCCCAAAACTGCACAGAGCTCCTTGAAGACAAAATTTTAAGTAAGTTTTATTTAGGGAAACTGTGAATTTATTTGGGTTTTTTGGTGTTCTCTTTCTCTATTGGAGATTTCCTGATATTGTGGTGGCTGGAAAGGCTCTTGGTGCTGGCTCGTGTTGGAAAATGCGCTATATATAAAATGTGATGCTGTTGACAGAACTTACAGATGACTGAAGCTCATCAACAGTAGCAAACAGCTGGTGTTAGTCGAGATGCAAATTAGTTTTCCATGGCAGGCAGGAAGACACAAATAATCATCCCAAAATGTAGCGATAAAGACCTACTTCTGTCATTTAGGATCCTATACAACTCCAGGACATAAAGCCTCCTGGCCATATGGGAATGTCTTGCTGGAAACACCACCTCAGCTATGATCCCTTTGGATCCAGGGTTCTTTCCATTGGTTCCCACAATTAGGATGAGGCTAAATCAGTAAAACTGAATCGCAGAGGTCTACAGAGTGTGAATCTTTTATTTACTGGCTCAGGCGAGCATGTTCAATTTTCATTGGCCTTTTTGGTTCAGATGCCATCGGAAGGCAGTGCCGGACCCTAATTATAGACATCTGTGAGTAATGCATTTCACAGCTGTTGTGCTATAACAGGCAGGGAGAAGCTCGGACAGCAGCCAACGTTTTCACGGCGTGCCGGATGCCGATCGTCAGGTCTCCGCTTGGTGCAGAGCCCGGGGATGGCAGCTGCTCAGGCTGGGATGCAGGCAGCGCGCTTGGGACAGCAAGTCCCACAGGGTAGCCCAGCGCTTGTAGAAAGAGCAGCTGTACCCGGAATAGAAGATGACTCTGTTTTCTACACCTGTGGCCAAGGGAGGTTCTTCCCATGGGGCCACGACAGCCGATGACAATGTCTCCAGAAGCTGCAGAATTGTGGAAAGGAGAAATTTAGCCTAAAGTAAGAAGTCAGGAAGCAGAGAGAAGAATATTGCAAAAAAAAGACAAGACCTTGGGGGTTATCCCAGGGTTGGTTCTTCTCCTATCACCATRGTCAGGCTGTAAACCCCATGAGGCAGGAATGACAGTAGGTATCATATAGATGGAGATACTCTCTGGTAGGTCAGTGATGGTCCTGAGATACCTTGTGCCCTGCCTGCCCTCTCCATCTCTCTTTTGTGTCAGGCTTTCTCTTTTCTTGTCCTCGCAGATGCCTGGTTCGCCAGGGACTCTGGAAGTGGTGATGCCTCTCATGTGTGAGTATGTCTGCAGGGTTAGAAATAGGTGCCAGCTATAAATAGAGCAATAACGACAAATAAACGGAAGGGCCGGGCTGTAATGGCAGGGGGGCTGTCACCACGTGTGGGAGATGTTGCTTTCCCTGCTGTTGGCAGTCCAGGAAYGGCGGCTGTGAGCCATCCGTGGAAAGCATCCAAGTCGCCGTGTGTTCAGACAAGGAAGAATTTGAGCTCAGCCRCCATTCCTCTCAGCCCCTGCTATTGCTATCTCCCTTTCGTGTGTGTGTGTGTGTGTTTTAAATAGATACAATCTTTAAATAGTCATGACTTCAGATGGTAGTTTTCAAATAAAACCAAGCAATGGACTGTGGTCTCCAGGCTTTCGAGTCCAGACTGCCAGTGACTGAGCACCCTGAGGCAGGGTCTGGCCTTGGTCCTAGGATCCAGCTGGATCAAAACCAAGACCCTCAGGATACAGCATCTGAATTATTTGGTGCCGGGCTTTGTTTTGCTTTGAGTGGCTGGGTTAAAAATTTGTTCCAAATTTCTGCCCAGGCTGATGATGAACATCACTTGGGTGAAGCACATCCCTGTTCTTCAGGGCATCTGGAATGGACTCAAACACAAAACTCTGGACAGCACGGTGCCTGGCTGGAGGCAATGGGCAACAAACGGGGCACGAAKCAGTGCAGAACTTGCCTGCTCGTTTCAAACACTTACGGTGGATTATAGTACTTGTGATGTTTTACAGTTCGGATGAGGAATGTCCAGTCCTCCAGCAGCTTTCACCTGGTTGTAACTGCCAGTTTACCCTGAATCAAAACTTCCTCTGGAGAAACCTCCTCTGCCAGCAAGAACCAAGCTGTTTATAAGAGATCTGACCACATTTGTACTCTTGAATTAAAACTGGGCTTGTTAAACAGACCAGGTCTGAGTCTCTTCTCAATTAGTCAGATCCTGCAACTATAAAACAGGGGCAAGAGAGAACAAGGACTAACAGTTCCTTGAAAGCAAAACCACTTTTCTGCCAGGCTCTGCCCCTGAGTCTCAGGGGTCTGCCCTGCCTGCCTTCTCCCTGTGAGCATCTTCCAACGTCTTGGTCAGCCACCAAAAACACATTTGAAACAAAAAGACAGCTCATCCTCTCTGTTAGCTTTGCTAGCTGTGTCATTGAGTGGACTTTGAGGAACTGAATTAAAGGATGGATGCTGGCTTTAAAAGCTGCAAAACGTTGCAGCTGTTAAAAACATCTGCAGTTCTGCACGCTGAAGGAAGGAGGATCCAATTTTTCTGGACAGAGCGTGATGCTGACTGGTTTCAAAGCAAATGTTATTATGTGTAATGCTGTCCAACATGATGATGTGCTCAGCTCCCCATGCACCAAGTACACTGAGCATTGGCTGACGCATCTTCCTCTGATACAACCAGTCTTGACCATTGCTAGAAGYAGGATTTGGACTGGAACAATATCTGTAAACTCCACAGGACTGGCTGCTTGGCTTGGTTTGGCTGCATCCCCACAGAGCTGATTCAACAGTCCGGTTTCTCCGGACTTGATGCAGAGCTGGGAGCTCACCTTCCAGTGAAGTAACGCAAGTCTCCATGCGAGGGTGGGGCAAGCACATATTTTTTAGATGATAGCTAAGCAAATGCAGTCCTCTGGTAATTCATAAAACAGAGATGGTGCAAGAAGTCCTGAAATTCTTGCCTGCTGGCAGACATACTTGATAGCATCACGCTGCATAACTTTATACGGCAAACCACGCCTTGGCCCAGCTTCCCTATGGGGAGAGCTTTTAAGGATGGTATGAGAAACTCCCGGCTGCTAGCAGCCAGGGGACAACACAGGGTTCAGCATCTTTTCTTCATAAGGACCATGAGAACAGACATGTGCCTGTCTAGCTGCACATTAGTTCCCCTCCACAGGCAGAAACCTGGTTCTCCAGCACACAAGGGCAAGTATGTGCCTGAGGGTGCAAACAGCTCATTCCTTTTACACTGGCAATGCAAAGCAGGTGAAGGCAAGTCCAGTCAGTCCCACCAGCATTTTCCCTGTTCCTCACACATCCACCACTTAGTGGGACCAGAGGTTTCCTTCACTTCTGATAAGGAAATGTCTTGGTTTTAATCATTGCTTCCTAGAAATGAGCAGATGTGGGAAACTATTCACATCACCTCCCTTCCAGGATGGACACTGCCATGTGCTCAGCTTGGAGAGAAAATGAGGATCATAAACAGMCATATCACACAATATAAGACCATCCTTTTCTCTGGCCAGTATAAATGGGATGATTAAAGCCCCTGTGGCCAGTACCTGCAAGACAAAGGGATTGTTTTCATCACATAATATAGGTTTCACCACATATGATGTTTTCAATATATTGCATCCCACTGCCCAAGCAAACTGCATTGCTGTTATTGAGCCTCTGCTAGGGGAGTTTTGCCACCTCAGTCCTGCTGCTATAGTGAACACACTGGAGCCTGCAATGACTGACGCAGCCGCAGACAATGCGGGTGGCATTAGGCGACCCATACTACGGTCCCTTCAAAGAGAGCAGAGTGCCTCTAGCAAAGGCTGAACTGACCATGTTACACATTTGCAAAGCAGGTTTTGAGAGGGGTGCGTTTAATTGAAAAAGAGGAGTTTAGATTCATCCTGGATGTGGAGGGTCTATCAGACTAGCCTGGCTAATGCACATGAGTTTTCCATAGCCGTTGGCTCACAAGGGAATAAGGGGCCATAATTCACTCTCAGCACTTTCCACTGATCACCCCAAACTTTCTGCAACACCAAAGTGCTCCACAGAGACAGATTTCAGTGCAAATCCAAAGAGGAGGCGTTGAACCCCTACCTGCTGATCCCACAGTAGACCATCCTAGCTCCTCTGAGCTTATTTGCTCAGGAGCAGGGCCAGTGAACATGAGACCTTTCCTGCCTGCCATTTGCTTTCAGCCATAACACTCTCCGGTGGGGCAGCAATGTCTCGTTTATGAGGTTGAAGGGGTTTGCAGCTCAGGAGAAGGGCTGGGTGCCCTGAAGAGGTGTGAAGGTGATTCACGGGCTGCCTTCTGAGTCACGTCCTCGGCTGGCCATGTTCTGCCCATGTATCCTTCTTGTAGCCCCAAGCAGACCCACTCAGACCATCATCTCAACACAGATTGCAGTTCTGGGGTCACCACGGATGCACCCTCCTCATCACCGGATTATCGATGCCTCGCTGTGCATGTTGTCATGGCTGGAGACAGGCAGGACAAAGCTGCTCTGCCAGGATCTGGCAGCTTTTGGGCAGCCCTAACCCAAAAGCCACACATACAGTGCTGTGCCGTAGCATGAGAGAGGAATATCAGGGGCATGATCCAGCTGTAGTGCCCCAGCCCTGCCTCTGATCTGGTCCTTCTTGTGTCCAGAGAGCTTGGCATGGGCAGAGTGACTTCATCCCTGTCTCCACACAGCACGTAGATACACCCAGAGTCACTAATTAAGGTCTAATTCAGGAGAGCAGGGTAGAAGTATTCTTTCTAGTATCCTTTCACCTCTTCACGCTTTGGTTTCCTTTCAGTCAAATGGGGAATGAATCATCCTTCCCTCTTCCACTGGAGGACTGCAAGGGATTAATAAGGCAGCGCATGTAGGACACGTCAAAGCTTTTGGCTGAAAATCCTCTCCCACAGCTCCTGTAGAGCTGCACCCCCTGCTCTGCAGACACATGATGGAGAGATGCATCACTCTGCAGAAATGGAGACATCAGGCCCCCAGCATGAGGTGGCATTGGAAATCCTTCACCTGAGGGCTCAGCTAGCTTTTCCTGGAGGAGAATACCAGCTCCACTCAGTTAAATAACTCCTGCTACCTAATGCTGCAGACGTTTGAAAGCCCCACGCACACACACTTCCCCCTCCGCAGGTCTCAGACCCTGTGTTGCTGGGGGCCCCTCCGGTGTCTCATCAGGTTTCCTTTATTAAGGCTTGATGTACAATGAGAGACTTTGTAGTGAAGTGACGGAGGGCAGCCAGTTCGTGTGGGACTCTTTGTCTCAGGTTTTGTAAGAGCTGCTATTGTGAAAGCATTTGACATGCCCACCAACACAAATATAAAGGCAATTTAATGACATATTAGTTTTAATTGGGGATGTGGAGGGGGAAAATAAAGAAGAAAGTGCCTGGCTGAATTGGTGCCAGAGGACTCAGGTGGGAATTTATTGTAGCAGCTCCCAAGACTGCCAACTGCCCATAGCAACGTATTGTGTAGGAACCCAGCATCCACCGCAGAGGTGATTAAAGGTCCAGAGATGAAGGCAGAAGAGTGTTTGAATGGGTTGGGGCGGGAATAACAACTCCAGGTGGGCTCAAATTCACACAAGAAGCTTTTAGGGGAATTCTGTAGCACATCAGAGCAGGTTACGGAAGGGTAGAGATTTTGATGCCTGCTCAGTGAATGCTTGGTCTGCAAAAAGCATTAAGTACCTGCCTCTCAAACGTAGGTCTCTTCCAACCATATAAAGCTGAGCAGCACAAAATCACCACTGCTCTTATGTTGGCCAACACATAAGGAGCCAAAAGCTGTGAATTCAGCTCTTGACTTCAGCTATGCCCTGGCTGTAGTGGAAGTTTAAGGCTTAAGATGGGGAACATCAGATATAATTTGGAAAATCCAGTTGGATGCTCAGAATCCCCTCTTCCAGCCCTAAAACCTGCGGTCCTGCAGGTGACTGATCACTGTGGTGGCCTCCCAGAGGCAGAGCAGCAGGCAGAGGAGGATTGTCCCATAATACATAAAAAATGCACAGCCTTCTTCCAAGGTGGCTCTTGTGCTGAGGGTGATTTTCGTGGGATAGGAGGTGGTGGTGTAGGGAGATTCCCAGGAAAGCACACATTTCTCTCCCCAGTGCTTCTTGAAACAGAGGTGGTTGATAGGTGTGAAATGATCTTTACTTGCCTAAAAGGAAGCATGAAGTGTATTGGACGAGGCAAAGGAAAAAAAAATATTTAATGCCTGCTTCCCCACCCCCCCCAAAAAAAAGAAGTTTCCTGTGACYTCATTTCAAGCCTGGGAAGGGAAAAAACTTTAAAACAATCTTCCTGGGAGGTCCTGATGAAACAGGGCTGTCAGAGAAGGCAGCCAGTTGCCCTTCTGATTTGAAATCCAGCTAATTAACTCCGAAGCACGGCGCTTCAGATCTGAGCAGGGCGCAAAGCTGCCGAGTTTGATATTTCCAGGCCTGTCAACCCGTGCATTAAAAAAGAAACGAGCTCCATCACAGTGAGGGAGTAGCGGGCTTAATGAGACACCCTGGGGCAATTTGGCAGAGCCGGGAAAGAGACCGCCTTGATGGCAAAGCCCTCCTCGCCCAGCCTCCTGATGGGAGCCTAGGATGCAGAGCAGTGCTAACAGAGGGGTAATTCCTCCTCCCGAGTCCCCTGCAGGGATTCACAAAGGCTGGAAGCAGACAGCAGCACCGAGAAGAAGGAGGGGAAGCAGTCCTCTGAAGGAGCACAACTGCAGAGCCAGGGCACGGTCTTGAAGCAGAAGACTCTTCCTGGCATCCCAGGGCTTTGAGCTTCAAGAGGATGCGCTGTCATGGTTTTTTGGGGAGGCAAAGCCAGGCACAGACGTTGTCCCTGTTTCTTCTGCTGGGCTTGGGATAGCATCAGCTCCATTTGGAGGCCCTTCTCTGAAGCTACCTGGATGTGGTAACAGCCCTGGAGCAAACCCCTGGACCAAGCCACAAACTGTGTTAAATAGTGCCTGACACCAGGACAAAACCTGCATGAAGAGGTGTCAATACAGTTAGCAGGTTGTCCTGTCTCCTGTAAGATTGGCAGGGCACAGCTACCGTTGAGTGAACTCAAAGCAAGACAAAGGCTCATGGGGACATACCACCTCTGGGTATAGGGCATCTACCCACAGAGAAAGSACTGAGGGACTGAGTTTTTTGAAGATACAAATGGGAACCAGACTAGAAATCAGGCACCTAAATTCTATTTGAGGTCCAAATTTCTCCAGCATAGAGTTTATCACATGTGGAATAAAGAATTGTTTTTCATAAAGCTGATTGCAATGGCACCACTGAACCTCAGAGGCTGGTGTTCAAGTTCAGATGGTGGCTTAGCAGTCGGCAAGCCCACCTCCTTCAGTTAGAGTCCCAGGCCTGATACAGAGGTTCTCCAGATGCTTCACCAGTAAAAGTGGTGTCACTGCAGCAACACATACCAATTTCTTAACTGGGTCTGCAGCGCAGGTCAGGAAGCTATTGCTGTCTTTAATCACTCAGGTTTTGAGAGCTGCAGCATCCTGTAGTTCACTGAGGGCTCCAACCCCTCCCTGGAGAGCAGAAGAGCCCAGGGGAGCTCCATGCTGCTGTGGTAGATGTGCTGCCTGTATCCAAGGCAGGCATAGGAAAGCAGTTCTGAGTGTGTCCAAACTGCAGTGCAATTCAAACTAGGACAGCGTGGCAGATAGCATCCTCCTTGATCACTTACGTATGAGATCTCTTACGTGGCTGTTTCCTGTTTCAAACACTCCCTAAATTTGTGCAAGGGATCTTGGTGCCAGGCATGGGAGAAACGTCCCCTTTGGGACCATGTCTCGCACTTGCAAAACAAGTCATGACCATATACTGTCATTTTTACCCCTTCGCTCTGAAGGAAGAGATAAAACAGGGGAAGGGGAGAGAGTGTTTATCATGAAAGTCACTACAACAGGGGCCGTCAGGGAGTGATTTTCACTTCAATGCCTTGCTGGAGAAATCTCAGCTCAAAGAAAGGGCTTAACCAAAAGAAGCAGGAAGACAATATTATTCAGGTAATCTAACGTTATGCTTCAGAGAGCATAAGAAGTTTACATGGGAGGGTGAGAAAGCCATTTTTCACACGGTTGAGGGTATTGCACAGCTCACCGGCTGCATCCTGGGAAGAGTCTCATCTTCCCAACGAGCAGTTGCTATCTGAGAAGATGGGATTAACTGGAACAATGGTCTGACTGGACCATTGGACTGTAAGAATTGGCTTTGTCTGGGTACCCATTCTCTTCCCTTGCATCCCCCTTGAAAACAAGACAGATCACAGCGCTCTGTCCCACCGAACTGGGAGGTGTGTTGCTGCTTGCATTAAAAGATAGGGCATGTACAAGCAGATGYCAGAAGTGCTGGACCTTGCTTCAGTCCGGTGTTTGCACTGCTGTGAAAAAGTCGTGACAGCACAGCTACTGAACTAGATAAGAGATAGAAGGGCAGCCCCTATCTCAAAAAGCAATGAAAGGCACCCATGTGTTGGTACTTCAGTATGAGCTCAGCCTGTCATGTTGGGGCCAGGCTTTTTATTAAAAAAAAAAGGTACACTTCGGATTTCACTGTGCGTCTGGTGCAGTCGTATTCCTTTGGTCAGCAACGGTCTTTCACTGCTCTGCTTTGGCTTTTGCTATGAAGCAACTCCTAGACGTCAGGCCAGGAAAACATTTAAAAGTATTCTTAAGACCTCTTGATTTCAATCATGTACAACTAGTTTGCATTTTCCTTTAAGCTGTTTTCCTTTCTCTGCCATCTATTCCACCTTAAAAACAATTTCCAGGGTGTTCTGTCACCCCCATTATCTAGTGTTTAACATGTCCTGCCCAGTTCCCATCTTGCTCCTTCTAGAAGCAATAATCTGTGTATGCAGCATTGATGTGGGATAAATATTGCCTGAAAGACTTCAAGGCTGAGCTTAAGCAAGATTTGTAGGGAGGGAACATACCTTTTATTAGGCCAACTGCTTTATCTTGAAAAAAACCAGAGTTCCCAGGCACATCAAACATTTGACCTGATGGTRGATGTAAACTGAGTCACCAGCGTCACATTGCAGCAACAGAGGCAAACACTGACCTACCCCAGGGCACGTAAACAAGAAAGACATGGAACAACACATGAAATCATCATAGATTTTAAGAGCTGGGTAGACCAGAGACAGTCAATCTCCAGTTCACAAGTACTTCCAGTGTGATTCGGACGTCACTGCCCTCCCAGTACTCTCTATTCCCATATTTCCCAACRCAACCTTGGCATAAATTAAGCCACTTGCACAGCATGGAAGAAACCCTGACCYCAGACTCTCATCTGAGGAGGTTGCTTTAAAAAGTGTGTGCTGTGCTGAAACTGCASTAGGAAGATGTGAGGAGCTCTGGCTGAGGACACAAGAACAGGAGGAGTTACAACCCTGGAGGACCTTTCTAGTCCCATTTTTTTATGTTTCTCCAAAGCTAACCAGTAGGCTAAAATACTGAGTCTTCAAGGCAGGGTTGTTGCATATTCCTGACCCAAAAGTCCCATATCTGATCTCTTCTCCTAGTAAAGGCATGTGGAGCTTCAGTGATTTCCTTGAATCTATTATTCTTTACCTGTAGCGTCTTGGGCTGTGGTGGGATGAGTCTTGACTTCACATAGTCATTTGGCTTAAACAGTTGAAAACTTCTCCCTCTATCACTCCATTTTGGATAACATATGAATATCCAAAGGATCTCCTAAACCTTGCACCCCCACAACCACCAGTCACCAAGTAACCCTATCCAAGCAGGTCACCTCCTACAACAGCCAAGTCTTAGGAGCATCTCTGCCTGCCCTTGCTCTCTGCAACCAGCTTGCCACATGCTTTTGCATGACGGGCACATCCTGGAGACCAGACTCCATCCAGTAATGAATTAGCAGCAATTAAGCAGTGCTCATCGACCTGGTCCTAACTGGACCTCCCCTAAACTGAACAGGAGCCACACTGGATCTTGCCTCTTTCCATTTCTGGGGCTAATTATTACCAGCTAAACAGCACCAGGCTTTCCCTTTTTCTCTTTRCCATGCTTGTTAGCATTGTTTCTTCCAGCAGCTTTTCATCTCAATGGAGGCAATTGTGCCTGGCTGACATTTTAATTCTTTCCAGCTGCATCTGAACAAAATGACACAAATTAAGTGGAAGGGCTTGGGGAAGAGGGGGAAGGAAGCTCCCAGCCCCCACAGTCTGTCCCACAGGGAGGGTTTTGTGCTCGGTGCAGCAGATGCTCAGAAGATGCCACGGAGAAAGGTTTTGATGCCATGCTGACAGCATGGTCCAGTCCCAGGGATGCTGTGTTGCACCAACGCTACCTCTCTGGACCTGTTCCCCTGAAAGTCGTGGTGGGGAAACTTAGAGGTGAAGGATTTGCAAGGTCTTCCAGCAGAGCAGTGGCACACATTTGCCTTTACTTAGAGAAAGTTTCCCAAGGCAATCTGCTGCAGTGGGCCAATACCTTGGTTTAGGGACCCCTCCACCCAAGTAAGTGAAGTTGAGTGAGCTCCTGCCTACTCTGTGAAGGGTCTGCAGCTGAACTATGCTGGTTAAAGACAGATAAAGAGAACAGACTGGTAAATTGTGGATGTCTTTAGCAATACATAGGAATCCCAGCCATGAACTACGACCTCTCTGGGTAACATACTGCATAAATACAGAATAGAAAGCCTGCTTATACCCCTAAAGGTATTAAGAAGACCAAAGAGGTGCATTAAAACTAGTGTACTTAAATATTGCTTTTTTAGGTCTTAGGATGCTTTAGAGATAGCCAAGTTGCATATTTCAGAAGCTAAGCCCTTTAGCCTAAGMTAGGACAAAAAGAGATGTCAAAAGAAGAAATAAAGGCAAAAAGTCTTAGCAGCCAGTATTAACCACAGGGAACAAGATCAGACTGGTTCAGTAAACCACAGGGCAACACAATTAGACTGGTGCTGGATTAAGCCTGCCCTGAAACCAGAAGACGAAATCGGAGACGTTTGCTTGCCACATTTGTGTTACTGCAGCCTCATATTAGTGAGCAGGGACAGAAAAGGGTTTGGCCTTTCAGCGGTTCCTCATTCTAGCACCACGCTCATGGTCACACCACGGCTCCCAGTTTCAAGGCAATAGGAGCTTTGCCTCCTTGCTTGCTGCTTGGACACATCCCCGTCATGTTGGTCCTTTTTTTTCACATTTAGGAAGGATACCTTTTTGGCACTCAGCTACTTTCTTTGTGCTACACTTAGACAGATTTTCCAAGGTCTTGCAATGCCTAATATTCATATTCCTTGGTTGCTGTTTCACATCAGGCACTTTAAAGCCCAGCTCCTGCCTGAGGGCAAAGAATTTGTACTATGGTCTGAAGGTGCAGCTATGGTTGTCACCAGAACTAGCATGAGGCTACCTGGCTCAGACACCAGTAGCACTGTAGCCACATCAACTGGATGGTCCAACATCCCCAGGAGCTTCCCATTTCAGCACACAACAGGAGGCAGGAGCTGGTGCAGGAGGTGGTAAGGAACTGGAGATCAAGGAGAGTGCAAAGGACCACAGGGAAATCAGATGCAGGAGCTGAACAAAGAAGGTGGAAGAGAAGTGACGGACACAAACACAGTCCCCGGTGAGCTGATTGTCGTCACCTGAAATGCCCATGATTTCTCTGCCCCAGCCTCCAAAAAGGAGGGGTCTGGAGAGCCCATCCCAACATTTGACACCAGACCAAAGTGCCTACGTGGGGAACCGAATTGCTCAAGGTTGTGCTACAGCCTGGGGCAACTCAGAGACACTCCTGAAAGGTGATTTGAACCTTAGCAGGGCCAAATCAGTTTTGGAGGCACCTATTTCTCTTCACTAACCACAGAATCATCGAATCATAGAATCATTTATGTTGGAAAAGACCCTGAAGGTCATCAAGTCCAACCATTAACCTAACACTACCAAGTCCACCACTAAACCATGTCCCTAAGCGCCACGTCTATACATCTTTTAAATACCTCCAGAAAGAGTCAAGTATGTCTGAGGTCCCAACCCACATGCCTCAGGAATTTGAGCTGCTTTTAGTGGCAGAAGAAATAGCCCAGGGAGGACCATGCCAGTGAAGAAGTGAAGAAGTTTTCCAAAAAGTCTCAGTGCTAAATTTTTCAGCTGCCTCAGAAACTAATGTGAACAGCAGACTCCCACTTACAAAAAACACCTCTGTGCCTTTCTTCCCCACATGCCGTGGGGTGCAAGACCCATTTTGGTAGGTGACAAGGGCATCTTTCAGGTGATGGAGTTGGTGGCTCTAACACCAAGAACAAACAATGTGATTCTGGCAGGTTTTCAAAGCACCCATCCTAACACCTGAGGAAACATCATTGGGATGTGCTGAACTGAGAAACGAGGAGCAAAAGCAGGGAAAAGACTTGCTGTTTTCAGCCTTTGCCATGATTTTCTTTTTCTTTAAAGATGTATTTGAAAAGCTCTCAGCAGGGGTCTGGAGCTACAAATGCTGCCAGGCTTCCGTTCTGCCGTGCAGCTTACGGTGTCTCTGCAAATCCATGCAGATCTAAAATATTTGCAATCAAAATTGAGCTCCAGGGCATGTATTTATTTATTGCGTTATTCTGCATCTCTGTATATCCTCATGACTCTAACTTTGAAAGGAAGAGGCACAGAAAAGAGCAGAGGGTGAAGGAGATAATAAGCATTTCGTGATTTATAAAGGGCTGTTTGTTTGGGGGTTTTTCTTGCAGAAAGGATCTCTGTCCAGTAAGTCAAATTCCTTGGGGGATTTAAAGGAACGTGACACTATCCCTCTGTTATTTCACTTAGAGGCCTTGCACCTCAGGCTGTGGTTTCTTGATACATTTTCTTTCGCAGCAACATCAGCTTAAACAATTGCCTCCCAGTCCTTGCCCCTTACCCCCTCCCCAGTGTTTGTACCTGCCATATCATGGTCTAGTACCGCAAAGATGTGGCTGTGTAGGGTAGGGTAAAAAGAATCAGGGAAGCAACTGATTACCCCCAAAAAATCTGTTTTGGCTATGTTGCTTTTAAACTGGATCCGTTCCCCAAGCCAGCTCTCAGCAGAGCAGCTGTGCTGGCAGGGGAGAAGGGATGGCATGCAGCAGCCTGATGGCAGGAACGAGAGGCGGCAGAGGGAGGAAGAGCAGAAAAGCCATCAAAGACAACGTACCTTGAAGCTAAAGACTCAATTAGTAGCTCTTCCATGAGAAAAAGATGGTAAATCACATGTCCTGCATCCTCCCCAGCACACAGCCATGCCTGGAGCATCTGCGGTACCGATGCAGAGCCCTTCCCCACCTTAGGGACCCAGCAGGAGAGGAGGGAGGACCAGAGTGCTCTGAGATCTCACAAGAAGAAAGTTTGGAAAGACTCAGCTCAAGACCTGTGCACCTTTAAGCCACATCTGTGCACTTCCAAGCCCTGGATCTAAGGAAGATTTTGCAATAATGTATATGGAAAGGGGAATGGGGTGAGCACTTTAAGGCCTCTGGAAATATTTCCAAGCTCCTAAAGTCAGTGTAGAAATAGTCTTGGCTATTCAAACAGTTCAGTAAGGTGGAGATAAATGGATGGTAGGAGCTGCAGGGGAGAAGGCTCTCACACTGCTACCATGAGCTCCTGTGAAGGGCACCAAAGGAGCAGGGGATGGGACAGAGTGAAAAATAACGGCACGCAGCAAGCACACGGGCAGTTCTGATTTAGATGCTAGGATGAACGAAGTAGCGCTGGAGCTATTTGAGGAGAGGAAGGACTTTGTCTGTCTTTCGGTGAAGAGCAGAAAGGGCAGGAGGGGGAAGGGAGCGCCGCTTTGCAGAATGCTAATGAGGCGGAGGTGATGCTGCTTGATGTAGAGCTGAATGTGCTTAAGGGACCCTCCAGGGATGATTACTCAAAATGACTTTCAGAAAACGCCACTGGGACACTCCCGGCTCTGCACGGAGTACACAGCGCAATACATCTTCTCACAGCAAGATTGACGCACGGATGATGAATGTCAACAGTGCAGGAATTCTCTTTAAGGGAAGAAAGGTAATTAACTTTGGAAACAAGGATTGGGGTTGAATGCACATGGACATGTTTTGTGCAGGGCTGGATTTGAAAGGAGCTGGGTGAGGTGGGTGTGCAACTCTCATGGATATGTCTCCCCATTGAGTGAGAGCTGGGGGTGGCTGACTGTCCCAAAGCCTGCCATGTGATGCAGATTTTACAGTCTCGTCTGAGGAAGGTCCCACAGGCCCATTTCTCACCCCAGTAATGAAATGTGGAGGGTGGGTTAGTCCTTAACTTCAAGCTCAAGCCCTGAAGTTGCAAAGGACTCAAAGGGGAGGGAGGCTTAGCAAGGCAAGAGAGAAACCGCTGTGCATCTATCAGAGGAACCGTATCTGTGCGTTCTTATGGTCTTACCATGAGAGTGTCTTTTGCAGTTAACACCTCCCTAATTAATACACATGAATACAGAGGAAGGGAAAATACATAGCGCCCTTCCACTTTACCAGAAGGCCACCCAGACAAGTCTAGTGCGTGCCCCAAGCTATCTTGCATAGCTAAGGGTGCCAGTGCCGGGTTTGTGCCTGTGTTAGGAGGAGAGAAACCTCCTCCAGCATTTACCACACCTTATCAACAGCTGTAATTTGTTTTTGAGACTTTGCTTCAGCTGCAACACCACCCCTATTTCAAACACAAACCATTTTGCTTCCAAGTGCAGTTCAGCATGCTAAGCAACAGCAGTATCCACACACTTACTGGGAGGTCCTTCACAAAACACAAGCATTTATCCAAATAACTAAGAATAACCTAATGTCTTTCCCTACCACCTCAGAAAAAGAAACACATTGTTCCCATTAAACCCCAAGGAGTATGCTTCGCTGTGATGCAATATCATGGGGAGAGAAAACAAAGGCATACTGGGCAAAAAACATACCAAATTTCATTTCAGGGTTCATGCTTTAACATCTTGTAACTCAAAAATGCCTTCATTGTTTTTAGTCTGTTTTGGCACCATAATTCTCCTTTGCCTTCTGTTTTCAACCCAAATTGATTTTAAAGCCGAAGCTACAAAAAAGTACTAACGCTGGGCTTTATTACTGAGAGGTGATTACAACTTTGCTCAGTGGATGCTGTTGCCTGTTCAGGATTCCTGGACGGCTTTGGCAGCAGCCCTGACATTTGTGGTGGTGGGCGGACGTGAAGGAAGACACTGCTCCCATCCTAACAAGCTAAGATTAATGCCTGTTATGACAGCCTTATTCAGTACACCTATTGTCAAGCCAGCTCATGTTCCTGCTCTGAATTGCCCTCAGGAGAGGTCTCTCCCTTTTCCTCTCCACTGGCTATACCTTAGGTGACTGTGCTCGTGACCTGAGCGTACAAACTAAGGTCCTGAAGTAGACAGCAGAAAGGTTCCTGGGAAGGTTTTGTCTTTCTGCACCCGTAGGACTCAGAGGCAGTTGCTTGGCTAACGCACCTGGAGATTTCGCCTTGTTTTCTGCAATCTCTGTTGGTTATTTGAATAGATGCCAGGGTATGATTCATATCACCTGAGTCTACAAGTTTAAAAAAGATCAGCATTTAGTCTAAGTATTCTCTCTATAGGCAAGGGAAAGAGATTTTCAGAGGACAATTCAGCCAATCCACTTTGGACACATACATTAGGGTGGTTTGAATCAACCTGCACAAGTGCCTTTCTCTTTCCACCCACCAGAAAAGCAGCCTTGGACACTTCAACCTGTGGTTTCCAAAACCAAAGGTATTTTCTGTTCCAGTATTTTACATTTCCACAGATCTTCTTTTCCTGTAAGTGCTTAGAAAGCTATTACATTACCTTTCAGTCTAATTCTCCTTTCCAATTATTCTGTACATGAATGTAGACAGGCTTTGTTTTTAATGATGGACCAAAAAAAGGAAGACTTTCAGGAAACAGCAGGGGTATTGGTTTAGAAATACAAAAAAGATAATAGATTTTCATGGTTTGGAACAATGCTGCAGTTAAACTCATGTTTTTGTCAGCTTTCTGTTGTGTAGTTCATCATTTGGAATTCATTCAGAAGTTATTTGCCTTTATAGAGAGARTGACCAAACTACAGTAAAGGCCCAAGGTTATAGTCCTGAATCTTAACTAGATTCAATCCCTCTCTGAAGGTTGAAGCAGTTTATATCAGTCTGAAAAGGGTCCTAGCTCAGATACTTCAGTTAGAAATCCATGACAGGTAGGATAAACTTGGGCCCAGCTGGCTAGATTATCTCAAAAGTGTTGACACAAGACCATCAGAAGAAGCTGCTAAGAAATGTGGCTGAGTTTGAAAGCCCTGGACTGGTCTGCAAAGAGATAGCTCCCCTCGCTAGAATTTAAAGAAATGAATAACAGGGCTGCAGGGGATCAATGCAGTCAGGGTCTATAGAGCTGTCAGCAGAACATCTCAGCAGTGACAGGAAAGCTAAATTCCATCCTGACATCTTGGTGCTCCCGGAGGGAGTTCATCTCAGATGGATGACACTGGGATTCCAGACTTCAAAGCATGACTCTCCAGTGCCTGAAAAAAAAATGAGCAGGAAGTGATTCATTTAGGCTCATCCATCTCTGGATGCCTACCCTCAAGGGGATGGAAGCAGAATCCTCTGTTAACTTGGATTATTCTGGTCTGAACTTGGAGTGACTCCAGCATTACTGGTGTAAAAGAGATGAGACTCTGGTCAGATCCTCATAGTTTCTCACAAGGAACCATTTGCATTACCATGGTGGTGAGAAAATGAGACCCATCTCYTTAAGAGAGTCCCCACCTGGCGTGACCTCTAGGTTCAACACCACGTTCAGAGCAAGTTCAACACTGGGATCACAGTCCTCTCACCCTCCTCTTCATGAAGAGCCAAAGCCCACCACATGCTCTACACCACACAGCAGGGACAGCTGCACCCTTTTTCTCACCCCTGGATCTCCCCCCTGGATCCTGCACCATGAAGTTTTTAGTTGTCCACTTCCTATTCATTTCAACCACTTGCGTGGTTGACTCTGAACTGTGGATATTTCTCAATTCCTGGAAACTGTCTGGGACCTCCCACCTTCACAGTACCCAAGATCAAATCAACGGCCTCCAAAGCTGCAAAAAACAAATACTTAATTTTGAGCTAAATAGTAAGCTTTTCCAGGCAGCCCTGTACAACACCTACCCTCTGTGGATAAGCAGGCGTGTACTACACAGAGCAAGGACTCACCGTGCCCTTGGAAGAGCGAGAGAACGAGGACCACACACATTTTCCATTGAACCCTGCAGCATCCAGGTATGAAAGGGACAGGGCAGGGGGCACTGGGCTCTCCATGTGGCCAGCGTTGAATGGATGGAGCTGGCAAAGCCGGGTTTCACCAGGGCAGGTGCTTGCTGGCAGCAGCTTCTTTTGTTTATCAAGTTCCTTGTAACCGCGTGAATTAAAGACTGGATCATTAACTTCACAATGAACCAGAATGCTGATTTATTTAATGAATGTAAATGGTCTTTTGCTAGCTAATTAAATTAGGGAAATGAGAACTGTTGGTAATAAAATGGATAGCAAGGAGGGAAAAAGCTTCTGTACCCCGGTGACAGCTGTAATATAGGGCTTTCCATGCCCATGCTCTTCTGTAAAAGCTTCAAACCAAGTTTCTGTCCTTGGGGGCAGGCTTTTACTATGTGATCTGTGATCAGCCATGGGTTACTGGAGGTCTGTAAAGGTCCTGAACTGAGGCAGGTAATGGACTAGGCTTCACTTTCTAGTTACACCTATGTGCATCCAGACTAAGCCAAGTGGTCTCCTTGAGTTCCTATCAGTGTAAATATAATCATTTGCATAATTAGTGCAATGAGCTATTTACAACCATTTCCACTTGCATCTACCAGAAGTCAGTTTGTCAGTGCTTTGGAAATTCCCTGGGTTGAAAACTCTCCTGTTCCAAACCACCTGCTTGTGAAAACACACTATGGTCCTTCAGCGGTCAAGTCCAGCATCCAGTAAGTCCAGTCCTGACCTTATAATACTTAAGCCAGAAATAAAAAAATGGCCTTCATACAAAGGCTCACACAGATGGTCCCCAGCCATGTGTTTCAGGACTGTAAAAGACCCAGCACCATAGCAAGAGTGGATTCTGGGTCTGTTGTAGCAGTGTTATGAGCTCTCATGCTTTGGGACAACGCTGTGGAGGACCTCAGGGTGTCAAAGACACCAAAATCTCTCTCATTGAACAGTATTTAGCAAAATTTCAGCTTCACAATGCTGAATTCCCAGTGAATTCCTTACTCCATAGGCATTGCTCATCTCAGGAACCTCTTCTCCCACCTAACACGGCCGCAGCAACAGGAGACTCCTTCAGCTGTCACAATGGCTAAATGCTGGGCAATAAATCTTAACAATTCCTTTCAGATGAGGCATGGGTATGCTTAAGATAATAGAGCTCATAGAGGAATGGCATTTATTTCCTGCCAAAGAACATAACTAAAAGCCAAAGTGCCTTTTGACAGGTTTATAATCCACCCATGCATTGCCATCCATGTAGGTCATATATTAGTCAAGCCATATATTACTCAAGACTCCTCTTAATAAACAACTTAAAGACTTTTAACAGCCTTTTTGTAGACTATTAGGAAGTAAAGCAGTAACAGAAATATCACAAAACTCTGTCTATCCAGAGCACCTACAAACAGATTGTTATTCCCAGGAAAGAAATAAAATATAAGACTTCAAGTTTCAGGGAAATAATTTCCATCAATTAAACCATGTAAATGACCAAGTTCTTCAAATCAAATCAAGTCGGCATAAATAACTCATTACAAAAGGCCACTCCTTGCCCAGAGGTTATGGAGGAAGTCACCATGTCTATAACTGCTATTAATAGGAATAAGTCTGTAAAGATTTAGGTTTATGCTTGAATTTTCAGGACTATATATCTACATGGGAGGCAATAATTGGAAAGCAGTGATGATTAATATGCCTGATTAATTGCACTATCACAAGACAGGCAATGCAATTACAGAGTCTTTCAGACATACATGATCCTACACTCCATCACCAACTGAATAAAACAAACACAAACAGAATTAATCAAATGAAATGGGAAAAACGAATTTAAGTAAACGCATGCAAAATGTCAAAGACACCTCCATTCTGGATCTCTCTCAATATCACCAAGAGAAGCGTAAAATTAAAAAGCTGAAGGAGATAAATGATGCATCCCTAACAAAATCAAGGGAGTCTCCCAGCACAGGGTCTTATGGCTCCCTTTGGTCTGCAGCCAGTGTGGGGGGAATACAACCACCTTTGGGGTGGTGTTTCAGGACAGGCTGCAAAGTGCTTGAAAGGCATGGCACTGGCCATGACTAATCAGGACTTCATCTGTTCCCAAAGCCAGCTTTGCAAAGACCTTTGGGCTGTGGTTGACCTCGTACAGTAAGCCAACGTTGCAATTTATTACTGTTGAAAAGGGGTTGCTTCCCTTCCCTCTCCCATATCCCTCATCTCCTTTGCTCCTCACCAGCCTCTTCCAAGAAGGGAGAAGGACTTCTCTCAGCAGCAACCCTGTTCCCTCAGCTGGTGGTAAAACACCAGCTGTATTTTTGTTGGCAAAGCAGATGTAACTACTCTCTCTCCACCTCTTCCCCACCCCAATGTACTTTCCCCAGCTGGCTGCATGCTACCGCTTTGAGTCATTCCCATGCAGCAGGCTGGGGGTCTTATGCCAAACCTGTGAATTGATCCAAGTTAAAAATAACCTTGCCAAAAAAAAAAAAGAGGATTTTTTTTAAACTGTAGGAGGGGGTGGGGCAGCCCATGGAAGGTAATAGCAACCAGGGGCAGCGTGAGAGCTGCTGAAGCCAGTTTTGGCTCCACAGTAAGTGCTTTTGGAATCACAGTTAAGCCAAGGGAATGAGGGTGTGGGGGTTACATGGGGACTAGGGGTTCCTCAGCCCCTCTGTAGGTCCACCTCTGCATGATCTGTGGGGAGGTCACAGCAAAATGGAGAGCAAAGCCAAAACCTCTTAGATATGAGGAGAAAGTCTTCACAAGAAGACACCCCACCAGGAAACCTTTCCTGGTGAGACAAAGCAGCACAACAGATCGGTGACTTGATGGGAACTGCTGCCTCCTTCTTTGGCAGAAGCTTGGGGTGCCTTTTTCTGCTCCAGTGCACAACCTTTTGCTCCCTATTAATCCATGATACCCTCCCCTCTTCAATGGAGACAGACCCTGACCCTGCAAATACAATGCTTTCCAAGAACATTACAACATTTTTACTTTGGGTTTTTTTGTTTTTTTTTTGGCCCCTAGGGTTTATTCAGGGGACTGACATACATATTCCAGCACGTGGTCATGAGTAGTGGCAGCAGCTCTCAACTGAGTTCTGTTACTTCTTTTTTGTGTGTTATTTTTTCACAGCAGGAGTTGAGTGCCAGCTCACAACCTTAATTTAAAAAGAGAGAGAGAAAGCGAGAAAGAGCTCCTCAAATGCTCCACTTTCCCCGAGAGCCCATTTGCAAAGGAATATTTCCACTGTCATTACAACCTGATGGCTTTCCCAGCACAGGGAGTTGTTTGCTGCAAGTTCATGCAACATGTTGATTTTTTCACTTGGAAACCAGTTCATCCCCTACTATGGAGGCCAGAAGCCACAGAAATGGACCCAGGAGCAGCAAAGCAACCATCAGAGTGATTTGATTGCAGCAAGGAAACAGAGCGGTTCAGCGTGCTGGAAATGTAGGTATTCAGAGTGGGAGGAAATCACAACAGCTGCTTTCCCCTCTCCTTTGAGAGGCACAAGTCCCACAAGGCACCCCAGGAGGAACTCAGCCTGAAAGCCCTTGAGGGTCATCTATATCTGCTTGAATCCCAGAGTGCAGGTCTGCATTCCAGTGGAATATGGTTTTCAGGACAAAACCAGGGACTTTGGGGATTTGGAGCAATCGATACCTGTGAAAACTAACAGTGGCTGTTAAATGTTATGGGTGGGACTCAGGACAAGCTGTAAATTACCTTCCTGTTGATTGATTTGGGTGTGATTATGCAAAAAAAAGGTCATCAGGAAGGATTGCGTGAGCTGCTGATGGAGTCAGCCCATGATGCTGAAGGTGAAAGGGACATATTCAGATCCGCTATTCCAGGCACCCAACTGGGCTTTCAGTCACTTTGGCATCAAAGCCCAAGAAAGCAAGGACAGACTCAGACCTGCTGCCACCTGGCTGGTTCCTCTCCAGCCACATGTGATGTCCCTCAAGCTACCTGATGGTAGCTAGGCTGAATGCAGTACATTGTGCACTAGAGGTCTCAGTGGGTTTGATGTAGAGTGGTAGGTGCAGCATCTTAGGCAGCAGCGTGCACAGTGCATCCGAAAAGCTTTGGCCCTGCTGCCTGCATATCTGCCAGGATCCTGGAAAGTCAGGCATGCCACCACCAGCCAAGCATTTCCATCATCACCAACAACTTTCTCAACAACCTTTGCTGCTGCAAGAAGACCAAGAGGCTACAGCTCCTATGTGGACCTTTTGGAGATAAGGAGACAGCAGCACTGCCTTTGTCTCCTGTCCTCTGACCCCTAAGCATAGGTTTCCCTCCAGCTCTTTGTCTTTTCCCTTCTCTCTACAATGGCAGGAGCAGCCCAGCCCTTGCAGCGGTGATATTCATACCTGTTAAGAGGTCTGGAGTCAACCAAATCATGTTCTTTCCACAAAAAAGCCTTTGCCAAGTGCTTGAAACCCAACACTATTCAGATCAAGTAAGGATCTCCTAGGGCATGTTGCTGGGGACCTCAAGGGATCACCAGCTGTTCAAGGATATCCCATGATATCCCATCCTCCCATGATGCCAATATCAATGGATATTTTTAGGTGAAAAGATTTAATATCAGTGAAACAAAAAGAACACAAAGAAAAACGACTAAATGAAAGGTGCTCCCACTGGGACAAAGCAGTCTTGCTCAACAAGGGTAACTTCACAGGTGCAATTTACCCTCTTCCTCCCCCCTCCTTCTCATATACAAGACAAAGTTTTCCTTATAAGATAAAACAGGAAATGGAGAAATTGCCCACTTGTATAAAAATCAAGCCAATTGCTTCCTGCTCTATGTTCAATCAAAAAGGTCCCGAACACAATGGCTCCTTTGGCACTTGTGGCTGCAGCCTCTCACAGACACTTCTGCAAAGCCCAAGTGAAGTTCTAACTGATGGAAAAGCCATTTCCAGCCCAGGATTGCTCCCATTTGCTGGCCAACTTGCTAACGACCTGTATCTGTCAGCTACAGATCTGCCCACTGTTTTCCCAGAAGAAAAACCTCATTGGCAAATTAGAGCTACAGAATTGCCCCAGTGGAAGGGTTAAACTGAGGGATAGATCCAAGCCAGAATAACCACAGACCCTCTCTGGCCTCGTTGATTAAACAAAAAAATTGCAGGAAATAAGTTCACAGGGAAGTTAACCCTCATCTCCCCTTCCGTCTGTGAACGCCAAAAGACGTAGCAAGAGAGAACAACAGTTGGGAGGAGGGAGATCGGTGTCAGAAAGGGGGGACTTTGTTGGCTTTGAGGAGAGACCAGAGGAGAAAAGCATTGGGTTTACTGGAGGAAGAAAAGGAGCAGGGAAAATGGTGGGAGAAATGGGAAGGGTTGATGGCAGATGAATGGTTGGAGATCACCAGGAGAATGGAAGGRAGCAGGTCAAACAGGGGGGAGTCTAAGGGTCTGAAGATTCCCCCCTCCCATATAAATTGCAGCTAGGGGGGAACACCAACCTCTAGGCAGAAAGGGCATTAAAATACAGCAGCATGGCTCCTTTCTTGGAATAGACCCTGTATCGTTCTCCTTCACACACTTGGGATATTAAAGCAGGGAAATGGGCATGTTGGTATGATGCTGGTTGACACATTTTGCATGCTTACAGACCCACACTGAAGATGACTGCTAGAAACCTCGAAAGAGCCTCTTAATTGATGATTCTCAGCAATTTCAAACCAAGAAGCATCTAAATTACAGTAACTCCAACAGCTGTCATGTGTGATGCCACACAATGTTTTCCCTTTGCAACCAGATTCAGATCTAAAGTTGTCCAAACTAGCATCTAACCTGAGCTTCTTGCCAGCACAGACAAGAATAAAATTATATTTCTTCCTCTCTGCAGCAGCTTTGAATGTACTTTTCTCCCATCTCCTCACCAGCCCTGCTTCTTTAGGCTAGACAGCCTCCATTTTTCATGTTTTTCCCCCAGGATGTGCTCTTAGATCCCTTTCCAAGTCATGTTTGCTTCAGCCCGGGTAGAGCCAAGTTCAGTGGACATTCAGTCAATGCTGCATCCGATGGCAGCAGCACAGCCCATTAACTCTCCTTTGGACAGTTTGGCTTTCCTCTGAACAGGGCTTTCTGCTCATGCCAAGAGAACAGGAGTGTGGGCAAAGTCTTTCTGCCAGGCAGCACATAAAGAAAATCCTATCTGGTCTTTAGCGAGGACCACTGGGACAACACTACAACCTCAGGCTCCCCTTTGTCTCTACGTGTATGAGAAACCAAGGGGGAAGAGATTGCTATGGTAAAAACACATGCCCAGGGAGAACTGCAGACTTGGAAAGATGCTTGTACCAGCACCACATTACAGATGAAGAAGACTAAGGCACCCTCAGAGATAATGGAGACAAGAAAGGAAAAGAGGAGGAAAGAGGAGAGGTCTGGTTTGACAACATCCCAGGGAATGAATGATGAAAGACAGCAGGGACTCCAACCCTCAAAAAAAAACCAGGCATCCCTTTTTTTGTAAATCAAGCTCTGATAACTCACTCCTYGGGTGAGATCCCTGAAGGCCAGCAGCTAGATTTCCCAATGGCAGGGCACCAGCATGGGAAAAAGTAGCACAGCTGTAAAGTGATAGGTGATTTGTAAAGGTGGTTTGTAAAGTGGATCCCTCTCTGCAATCCAGAGAAATGGACCTCTGGAGCACTCACTGTGGCAAAGAAAACAATTTAATAGATTAAGAGTCAAACACTACTCCCTTCCAGCAACCTTGATCAGAATTAATCCTACTGCTTCCGTGAAACTAATCCAGATTTGCACCAAAATCACCAAGGTAGACTTTGGCCCTAATCCTTTAAAAGCATTTCCAAACAAACTTAATGATGTATGTGCAGAACATATTCGCAAACATCACTTTGTCTAAACCAGATTACTTTCTGCCTTACAAGGAGCTATTGTCGAACCTGAGTGATTTGCTCCCCTTTGTCAACAAATTGCAAATTCCCAGAGAAAATAATTATACACTCAGAGCAGGAGGAAGATCAAGTTTACCCCCCAATTATGAAAAGCTCTTGCTATACTTAAGTGATTTTAAATGAGATCCACCTGATAAAGATCTCTTTTCTCTGAATCTGCCTTTCCTCCCACGACCTGAGATCAGAGATGCTCATGAACTAACTGCCAGAACAAGGCACTTTCTGATCCTTAGGATGGGTATTGAAATCAGAAATCTGAACACAGTGAAAAAAATTTGCAAACAAAACAAAACAAAACAAAACACATCTTCCAAATGGGCCAAGACTGTTGGATGGAGCAGCCCTTTGATTTCGTGGTGTTGGGAATCAGAATCTCTCAGTCATGGTTTTTCTTGGTTATAACTGAAGATGAACACATGAGTTAACCCCTTTTTGTAGCTGGGGAAGTCAAACCAAAAAGCAGCTGGTACATGGCTTGCTCAGGATGACACAAGGAGTCAGCAATGGAGCTTGGAGAGCCCAGACTCCTAGCCGCCATAAGAAGATATATGTTCCCATAGCAGTGTCCTTGGACAACAACACTGTATCACAGGCGAGGGAGCCTTTCACCAGTACAGTTGGCATTCATGAAATTCCTTAAATGCTTTGAAATGCCTTAGATACTTGCATATTGCTCCTTGGCCTTGTTTAACCACACGGTAAACAGGAAGATGGGCTCCTGTTGATATCTGGGTTTGATCTGGAATGATATTGCAATAATAATCATCCAGGGCACTGGCCCAAAAGATTATGCTGAGCCAAGCAAATTGGGACTTTTCCCATCCYGCAGCCATTCAGGCTGAATCAGCCTAACATTTCCCTAACCGTAGTGTTTTACCACATGCTGTGCAGGGACAGTTGTGCCAACACTGTTGATCTGGAGGAACTCTTCCCTGCGTCCCCCCTTTCCCCTTCCCCAGGCTGGATATAAAACCAATCCAAGTCAAGGAACTCTGGCCCCTTGGAATAAATGGGAACTGTTTTCTAAATATGGGAAATAGATGTATCAAAAGGAGGTCGGCTGGGTTAAATATTGTGCATGATGTGACGGTACAAATGAGGCTGAGGAAAAGGAAGGGAAATAAGAGCCATTCATATGGAAGGAAAGTGCTCGCTGCCAGCAGGCATATGTCAAAGGAGCTCTCTGTTTAAAGGCATGAAGAGGCTGTGCAATTATAAGACCCCTATTCCTAAAGAAGAGAATTTGCTTTAACCAACACTGAGAAAACGGGGAGGGGTTTTAGCATGAAAAAGAGGGTTTTTTCCTGCTTTTTCAACCCCTCTCTGGAGCTGGGCCATGCTTTGTTGTGCTCAGTTTTCCCCATGAGTGCAGGCTCCTCTCTGCAGGAACACSGTACTTCCTGAGCTCCCGCCATTCCCACAATGTTCTCACAGTCACGTTCTTCTTTCCGTGTTTTTAGTACAGGATTATTAAATCATTCACTCAGAGGCTAGCAATCAGTGACAGGGAGGGTCACATGTTTGCAAGGCTTGAGTCCAAGTTTCCATCTAATGACTTCAACAGAGGTATAGCAGTTAGGGAAGGTCCCTTGGAGACTGATGCTGGAACAGCAACGGCATTTTGCTGGGAAACCAAAGGTGTGAGACTCAAGTTGAAATCCACTCTGGTCAATCCCAGTGAGCAGGCACTTAACTATGAAGCAAAGGAGCCAAAGGTGTTATATTGCCCATCCAGCATCTCCATATGCTCTTGACTACATTTTTTCCTTGAGGACATATCCTTGGAAATTGTACTTGAGAAGGACATTTGATTGCACAAGAAAGGTCTGCTGATCTAACAGGAAAGGGTGCACTAACCTGAAGGTAGAGACAGAAATAACAGAGAAGTGATTAACTGTTGGAACATATGACCTTTTTCTTCTGGGAATTAGAAGTTGATATTTTCTCTGAAAATCTGCTTAGGCCAATTACAATTTACTGGGCTCAGTTCAGAAGTAAGTGCAGGATATACCATTGCCTAATGAATTCCTTTGAGATGAACATGTAGGMAACCAGGGTCTCGTTTGCTTTCATTTCCCTGGTGTTTCACATTAAAGATCTAGGGAAGTGTCYGATCTTGCTCACCTGAAGGACGAGAGCTGCCAGAGGATGGGGACGAATCTAGATGGTCATGAATGAAGATGGTCATGAGGAGAAACCGGGCACCACCGTCAGTTTCTTCTCGCAGGTAACGCAGGATGAGGGTTGGCTTTTTTTGGAGAGAAAAGGGCAGGTCAAGTTAAATTCTGGACCCTTTAACACAAATTTTATCTGACCATGCCCAGCCACCATCAGGGTTAAAAATCTAATACAGCTCCAAGTTCTTCCCACTGCACTTGCAACAAGCGGCTCTCTCACATCCCAGGGACGTGGCTACCCTGGGCCAGCACAATTCACAGTCAGTTAGGGTTTGATTTTGCAAAKCCTCCTCTAACCAGTGCTTTCTCACACAATGAATCCTTTGACCTCACTGGGCTCAATGACGTGCGTCTCGGCAATTTTCGAGGCCTCAGCCCCTGACCTGCCAAAACCATGGGAAAGCAAACGCTCCCCTCGAGGGCATTTTTACATAGGAAGACCAAGGGACCTTGAACGCTACAAGAAGGCCACAATTTTAACGTCGTGAATAAAGTCTCCGTTGGCAGTCAGCAAAGAGCACTCTGACACCTCAGGGCTTTGCTGTTATCGGTGTAAAATTAACAACTTTGTCAGGACAGATAGTGTATATCTGTCCCTTTTTATTTCTTTTTTTTCTCCTCCCAGTCCCCACTGGGGAGACTTCATTAAAGCAATGTTAGACCATGGGTGTTAGCTGCGTTTGCAACATATAATTAGCGGGCAAGACTGAAATAAGGTATCCGCTGTAACGCTGGCTGCTGGGCTGCAAGGTGCTGTGAGCAAATTTTATGGCAGATGCCGCATGGGCTGTGGAAATAATGATTTTTCCCCTGAGAGCCTATGGAAGCTGTTCTTTGCTTGCACTAGGACTTCTGGAAATTACGGGTCTTTAATGAGCGGATCCCAGGTAATAAATCAGATTGGGATCTCCCCATTTCACGGCGCCGTGGGCAGCCTGCCTGCTGTATGACCGATGCTTAAAGGAAAACAAGGGGCTGCCCCTGGGGACATTCCCACTGACCCCACAAGGAGGGCAGGATCCCTAACTGGAAGCTGAGAAGATTTAAGACCCAAGGGCATGAATGCCTCTGGGCTGTATTCAGGCCACACATTTTGGAAACCAGCTATTCTTGACAGCCAGGGGTGATTCAGACCAGACTGTCTCAGTCTGCCAGCTGGGGTGAAGCTAGTGCCAGCCACGAATGCTTCAAAGGGCATTTATAAGGTATATCCACAGGCTTGTATCCATCCCTGCTTGGAGCAGCAGGTTGGACTGGTACCTCCTGAGGTTCCTTCCAGCCCAAATTATCCTACGATCCTATGAAAGGTGGGACCCTCAAGCTGAATTTCTCCCCTTCATGCAGACAGTCAGTGGGAGCTAGGCATGTCCCGAAGACACCAGGAAAGGAGGGGGATTGGTGTCACCAAGTGTCAGCCCTACGTGGTGAGGCAGCAAGCCTGCGCAGGTGCTGATTGCTGCTGCTGGCTACAGAAAGGCCATGAGATGACAGCTCTTCATGGCCTCGAAGGGAGTTTGGGTACTGTAGTGCACATTTGCATTGTACAGAATTGAGGGCAAATCCCTTTTGTGCTCCTCAGGCTGCTGGGTCTCTAGATGTGGGCTCCTGCAGGATCAGGACTTGTGTGGATATCCTCTGATGTTTCATTTAGGTCCCATCTTGGGTGCATCTTGGCTTAAGGATCTTCAAAACAGGACGTGATTGTTTTGCAAAATGTTCCCTCTGATATGCCTCATTTTCCTACATGAAACAGAAGTGTTTTACACCAAAAGACACTCCGTAGGTTCACAAGTTCATTGCTGGTGGTTAAAGAGCTCTCGGTGTATTGGCATCACTAATTGCAAATGAGCTATTCATCTTTAAATTGAAGCTTGATCTGAATTTTCCCTTCGATTTCCAAAGGAGAGAAACACAGTTTGAACTTTGGTGATAGGCTTTTGGTGAACTCTCCTGACACAGCAGCTAATGGTTAAACAAACAGGACTTTCCAGCATGAACCTTGCAAAGGAAAAAGTCCTTGTCCCACCACTTAATCAGTAGATCTGTCTAGCAGAAAACAGCCAGCATGCTCAGACCACTTGGAGCTCTGCAGCCTTGAGCAAAATGCTGTATTTACAATGGCTATCTTGCCGCCTTAACCTTTGCAATATGATCGTTTGATACTCAGACTTTGTCATTGGCCTGGCAATTTATTAGCTTGTAGTCAGTAGAAAGTAACGGGTGCTTCTCAGCAAAGGGAAACAGCTGCTGTGCGTGCCAAACAGCTGATAGAACTGACTTTTGCTGTTAGTTCTGAGAAAGCTCCTTTTATTATCAAACCCTGCTTCTTTACCTCTTCTCAGGTGAGGAGGGAGGTGTTGCTCAGTGTGACTAACACAAACTAACCTTTAATGTGCTCAGATGTCACCAAGAGTCATGCAAACTCTTGATCAGGATGGTGCTTTTCAAATAAAACTTTGATTTCATTAGTTTCATGAACAAATTGAATGGGCATCTTCAGTGAGAGCATGTGTGCCCCAAGCCAGGTCACCCAACCTGGATGCTTGGACATGTGTCCCTTCTCCCAGTAAGCCCCAGTGCCCCACAGTTCATGTTTTAAAGCCTTCCTCTTTGCTCTTTTCACCCAGAGTAGGACACTTTAGGGGAATTTTCGTCTAAATCTCACTTGGCGTCTTGGCACTTGAGGTCACAAGAGCAAGGGTTGAAGATTGACAGAGGCTAACCCAGGTTGTCTAAACACAGTTCAAGGCAAACAAAGGGCATGAAACACCAGAATGACTGAGCCAAATAGAGGTTTGCTTATAGAAGCACTGTCTTATTGCTCGCCTGGTATAGCTGGAGAAAGTAAGCAAGATGTTGGGTGCACCAGCTTCTCTAGGGCTAAAGTGAGAGCAGCAAACTTTGAGAACAAGTGTTTTGCATTTGATTAGACTTGTACCAGTTAGACCACCTGCTACCTGTAGGGTAGAGGAGATGCTAACGAAGGGGAAAAAGTGCTTATTTCCAAGAAATAGGGAGAGAAAATGATATGTGGAGAGAAACGTTGAGATCATGCTTGCATCCCAGTTTAAAAATGCCTGTTGGACCGGTAGAGCAGCTGGTGTTGCACGAAGTAGCGTGATTGGACAAGATACATTTTCACTGGAAATCTCAAGAGTAAATCTTGCTCACTCATTATTTCCTTCATAAAAACTTGTTCACCGAAGAGCCGAGAGTGTGACGCCAGCGCTTTCTTATCATATAGCTTTATAAACTAGTCAAAATGTTCTGTACATCTCCGCACCTACTTTTTCTTCCCTCTCTCACGACTATCCAGGTACTTACATGACCTTTATTCTTCTATTACATAAATATTTTGAAAGCGTTTACAAACTCACCAATAGCAAACTTTTATCTTGGCAAAGTGAACGCAGCAGTGATTTTGCATTCTGCTTTTATCAGCTGACTTCAGCCTAGAAACTTCACAGCTCGGGGTTAATCTTGCATCTCGTGAACTTCGTAATCTACAGGCAATGGGTCAGGAAAGTTCACAACCGTTTTTATCCGTGTGGGTAAATGCAAAGTTCACTACCGGAAAAAAAACAGCGCTTGAATAGAGCAGATACAATAAAACAAGACTCCTGAAAAGGGCTCCTTTGGGAGTGGTTGGCTGCATAGGGGACGCATTGGAAAGGGTAGGCAGCATTTTCACACCAACTCTTCTGAGTTTACCTCATGTCTGATGAGCCTGCAGGATTCATTGCCACAAGAATCACACGGGGAGGACTGACAGGATTCAAAGTAGGATTAGGTATTTCTAAGGGGAATGAGAAATGGCAGACCTACAAGAAGTTAATAGGGCAAAGAGAGAGATCAGAGGGGTGCAGAAACAAAAAGTGGTTGTGAAAATTTCACAAGCACCATGGATACCGATATACTTTGACCACCAGTAGCTGCCTCTGTGTTGCAGGATCTGCCTTCCGGGCAGACAGTTCTGGCACTACACGTGGAGCAAAGCCCTGCACATCTCCTGYTGTGCCTGAAGGCATCAGGGCTTACGTACCATCCAGGACAGAAGATGAGGCTGAGCGTTAATCTGCTCTCCTATGGCAACTGCTTTGTTAACATACATGGGGCCAAACTTTACTCTGACACTGAGATCTTCAGAAGAGCCAAAAGAGCGAGGAGGACCTTTGTCTCTGGCTATTGATTCATGCAGATCTCAGGTGGTCTCCAAGACTCGAAGGTCCCAAACTGCTGCTGGTACCCTGAAGACATTCAAGACATACCCTTAACCCCAATAATAGTATTTAAGAGGAAATTCCAGAGAGGATCTGTGCTGTCTGCAGTGATCTTCATGATTGCACCAGACCACATGTCCTCTTTGGGAGATGGGGCTGAATTCCCACCCCCTGCCACAAGCAGCATCTCACCCAGGGGCATCTCATTTGCCACCGGGGCCTCCAGACATTTTCAACACTACAAATAATAACACAGCTTCATGCTTGCAGATCCAATGCTGTCTAACTAGACCAAGTGATCTGTGTATTCCCAGTGCATCTGCAAAGATGTATAATTACCCTTGAGTAATTTTTCCTGAGGGCATTTGGGGAAGTAAAGCATGGTCCCACCTAAAGCTTCCCTCCTTTGGGCAAATTCCCACATATTTCAAAGGGGGGAAAAAGAAATCAAAAAGAGAGATTATTATTTGTTTAATGAATCTGCATAAGTGCATTTCTTTCTGGGAATCTTATTAAAAGTCCCTTCCTCATGGAAATGTGGCTGGTGAGTAGGTACTTTGTCAAGTCAAAAATAAAAAAAAAACAGATAGGAAGTCTAATCACATTGAAACCATATGTGCAGCATATGTCAGCAGTTACAGAGAGCTTTAGAAAAAACAACTACAAAACCTCGGCCTCTGACTTCAAAGGGGTTTTAAAAGGGCCAAAATTTTGATCACTAAATTTCTGCCCATTAGGGAAAAGTCACGGGAATTTTTTKTGTGTGTGTGCCTGTTGTTGTGAATACTTTTGCTACAGAAAACTAACCAGAGATCCCTACCATACAAAAAAAAAAAAAAAAAAAAAATCCTATCAGAGCTGGCTTCCTCCCTGGGACCCTGCAGATCCCAGCACACACTGAGTCAGTCTTTTCACAAGCCATGGCTCTGTTTTAAAGCCCAGTCCCGCCTTTGAAAAATGGCTTTATTCAAGAACGGCACCATGGGGCTCTGTGTTTCCTGCCTCCCCTGGTTTCAATGAGACATGCGCGTTGTTTGCTCTCGCAAGGGCAAATGGTCTTTCCATCAGCAGTCGAGACCAAAAACTTATTGTGGGTTGGAGGAGTTAACACGGGCTCTTTTCCTTTTCATCTACAACCATCTCTTACAATGCTTCAGCGTGTAGGTTGGTCATAACACCCCCTTTCATGGCCTCGATCCTCTTCTTTATTGATATGGAATATCTTTATTGCAGGAAGGTGTGAGTTCTCGGCACAAACTGAAGTTGTACTAGGTCCTGCGCAAACACGGGTGAAATCCTGAGCCAAATGCTTGGAGACCTGAAGGCAATCTATAAAGCAAGGTGGGGGCAAACTCTACTTACCTCCTGGCTTAGTGGTCAGCACACGCCAGCTGTGTCTGCAAGCAGTCCTTGGTGATAAGGGTCAGGGTTAAGTCCTCCACGGAAGCCTTTGCAATGCTAAAGCAGACACGTGACTTGCGATGGCTCAAGCAGGAGGAGGTGTACAGGGAGATCCCAGCTCTCCCATCAGATAGAAGCTTTCTCAGGGAGAAGACAAACCCCCTTCCCAGCAGGATTTGGGAATAGCACAGACATGAGAGACACAGGGATATGCCAACACGGAGGTGTTAAAAGCCCAGCAAGATGCGACTCATTGAGGAAACTGGTTCTACCAGGATGGTGCAATCCTCTGAGCTCAAACATAACCCTTTTTCCTCCCACTCGCTCCCACCATGAGGCTTCACTGGGCCAGTCGCACATGTCTCTGAGCTGGAAAATAGTAATTAGAAACCTCTTGGAAAGGAGCTGGTGGAGAAACCAATGTAGTGAAGGTGAGGAACCTACGTGGAGTTTTTAGGAAGCAGGCTGGCTGCACACAAGTGAGTGTGTATATGTGTATGTGCGGGTATGTGGACTCTGCATCGTGGAGCCATGGCAAAGGACACATTTGGGAGGGCTCACTGGAGCAGACAGGATGGAAACTGGCCTCTCAGCCAGCCCCAAGCCCACTGAGACACTTGCCTGACCCCATATCCTGACCCTGCTCTGTTGAGTAGAAGATAGAGACATAACTCAAGACAAGCTTCCTAAAGATGACTGGTGTTGCAGGACGCAACAGGTTGAGAAGCAAAGTTCAAGGGCAGACTTGGGGAGCAACCTGAACAAGTGGTCCCTGTACGGACACAGTGTACCTAGGTCCTGGTCATGGCCAAGGATTATGGTGCAAAGGCTGGAGGGTGAAAACCAATTGCAATTTTTGCAGTCCTCTTCAGTGGCAGAGGGGTGCAGGGGAAGGTCGTCTGCTCTCTCAGGGGACAGGGTCTGGGAGCAGAGCTCCTGCCCTTTCTCATGTGGCAGTTCTCTCCTCATTTGATGGCTGTCAAATATGAATTCATCCTGATGTCCCAGATAACTTCCCCTAGCACACACTTACCTTTTAAATTCCTACACAGCACACACCACAGGAGAACCCCACCTGATCCTTGCTTCACCTAGCCCTCAGCTTTGCTCCTCTCTAGTACCAAGCTCCAGCAGATGCACCTACAAGTCTTCTACCGCCCAAAATATGGACTTGGTAATTTTGGATTTTCTCTGCTGCTGTTTTCAAGGCTCTTGGGAAGGCCTTCAAGTTGAGAATTTGGAAATTTCCCTGACATCTACTGGCTCTTTTAAGGCTAGATACCCCACCAAAAATGTTTGCAAATTCAAGCTTGTGGGAGATCAGAAGGGGACAAGGACTACCCTTTCCGTTTGTACTATGACTCGTTGCTACTGTTATGCCCTTAAGCTTGCTCTGTTCCAGCAGTGCCGGTAAAATACATGACATTTTAAAGATCCAGCTTCTTGATCATCTGCAAACATTTACCTTCCATTTAGAAAATTAAAGATATATCAAACATTGAAAGCCACTGAAAAAAAGTTTAAAGAAAACTCTCAAGGCTCAACATCTAGGTGAAGTTTTAAAATAACTCTCTTATTTTTACATTCCTGGTTTTTTAAGGAAAAGCTGTTTTGTGGTAGCCTGATTCGGGAGTTCAATGCACTTGGGAGCTGAACACACTTCAGTTTTGGACATGGTCTGCAAGATTGCAGAAAGAAGTTCAAACAAGCCCAAGGAAAATGAGTTAAGGATGGTGGTTGTGACTCACACGAGTCCTAGAAAGTAATTTTGCATGTTTGACCTAGAGAAATAAGAGCAGATAGTGCCATATAATCGCTTCACGTATAGAACCTAAGTGGAGGGAGAAGGGCTGCACAGGTTTGCCGTGGTGGATAGAGCAAGGAAGGGGAGATTAAATTTAGCTGGCTAGTAGGAACAATTTCCTGAGAGTGAAGACAATTAGGCAGTGGAACTGTTTTGCCTAGTGAGGTAATTACTGCACAAACACTAGATGGACGCAAGCCAAGATTAGATAAGTATAGTGGAAAATGTAGTACAA
The DNA here is from genome assembly GCA_035582835.1 of Phoebastria nigripes. Lineage (NCBI taxonomy): Eukaryota > Metazoa > Chordata > Aves > Procellariiformes > Diomedeidae > Phoebastria > Phoebastria nigripes. Next base: position 663,966 of record JAYKAV010003021.1, on the reverse strand, counting down.
GGTCTCTTCTGATGAGCCCAGAGGGGCTGGCTTTGCTGGCAGCACGCCCGGCCGAGCAGTTGGAGGAAACTTTCCCTGAAAAGTTCTCGAGACAACAAGGGCTTTGCTGGGGCAGGGACTGCAGGACCGGAGCCGGCTGTCTCGTCAGGGCAGAGAGCAATGCATCAAACCCCACTGCCATAAAAGCCCGCAAAAGATCTGAGGCAGTTAGGAAACAAAAGTAGAAGCAAAAAACCTAAATAGTCACTTTTTTGGGGGGGACAACTCTTATTTAGGTTCCTTAAAGCCCCTTTTTGTTCCATATGGGGCTTGGGTGTTTCTGCAGTTGTTGATTCTTGCTTTTTTTTCTCGATTCACTGACACATGTGGAGTGTTTGCAGAGTCTGGAGCCAGGAGAGCTCCCAGAGCAAGGGGACAGATTTTCAGAAGAGGTCACAGCTGAGAGCTGAGCACTTGAAAATCTGGACTGCTGCAATATCTCCCAAAAGGAGGAAACACGGCTAATCCACATTATGGCTATTTGAGTGCTTTTCCCCGCAGTGATGTAAGCACTAACACGTAAGGGAGAGAGACCTTAAAATAATATTCATACCCACCATGGAGTCTGCCTGCCCATAACAACACCAGCACACTCCACCCCCCAACCTACATAACAGAACAAAACCTACAGCTCTCCCCATTTGTCCATGCAATGCTTCACCTGTATAATAGATGTTTTTCTATGTCAAAATGAAAATATCCATAGGAACATGCTATTAGAGGGATTTCCTGGCAGGGCAGGGCTGCCTTTAATATCTCCATGCCCACCTTTTCCAGTAACTCATGGGATGGGGACCACCCTGTTGCGTGAGGAACTCTGCCTGCTGGAGGAGTATCACTGACATTGATTCCCACCCTGAATCATTAGGTTTAAAGTCCTCTCCAAAATATATTTTTCTCGGCTATGACAATACACGGTAACTCCTTCTGTAAGTAGGGTGAGGGGATGGGAGAAGGACCCTGTCCCACTGACAGACAAGGCTTCATCTCAGCAGAAAACCCCAAACATGACCCTGTACCATGGCTGAAGTCTGGAAGAAAAGGGCAGCCTGGAGAAAGGAGCAAGCGAGTCAGTTTGGGCTGGAAGTAGAACATCATGGAGGCACAGAGCGATGCTTTTGGGGTACCCAGGGAACCCATCTGGGTACCACACAGGGTAACCTAACCCTGGGGCTGAGCTCACTCTCAGGTGTCCCTGGGAAGTCCCAGAAGGGCAGCAGTGACTCCTCTTGTTCAGCAACTACTCTATTACTGGGGCATCCCTTGACCTCACCCTGATATAACTCAGTTAGAGGTTGTCCCAGCCCTAAAAACCTGGCTGTAAGAGGGTATGAAAGACAGAGGAGAGTGTGCAGGTGTAGTAAACCTGTCAATCGTTGTACAGCAAGGATGGGAGCAGAGCAATGCCCAGTCTCAGCCCTGGGTTTTATCTGCCAGGTACTCTCGTTAATGCAGTATGTTGTCAGACGCTTTACACTGGAAATTAGGCCACTTAATCAAACTGCTGTGTTGTCCAAAGGTTTTTATAGCAGTGTATTTACCCACTATATGGGTAGAAAAACTCTTGTATTTATTTACTTGCCTCTTTAAATAGGTGCAACCCTTTTTACGGTGGGGACAGAGGGCAACCATTCTGCCCCACCATCACTGCTGGTTTTAGGGAAATGCCTCCAAAGTGGAAAAAGCCACGCTGAGCAAACACGATAAAGGATGCTGAGCAGCCCAGGAGGCAGGCAGCCGAGCATCACCCTGCCTTTATCCCTCTGTGTTTGACATGGAGTCAGGAAGCAGAGGAGTTGAAGCCCAGAAGATGTGGCTGGAGTGATAATTTTGTGCAGGAGGCTGCAGCACAGTTGCCCCATGGGATTTTCCCCCAGAGGAGCAAGGTGAGGACCATGCCTGCCCAAGGAGCATCCTCTCCTCTCTCTGCTGCAGTACCGTGCGGTGCCTGGGCTCTTCCTCCTGCTCCCCAGTTACCCCAGCCTGCTTTGCACAGCAGATGGGCCACGGAGGGTAAAGGAAGGAGCAGCACACAGCTCTCAGTGTTACAGGTCGGGCTTTGCAGGCAGACCAAGGAGTAACGGAGCTGCCGTTGCCCATGCCAGTCTCAGGTGGTCAGCAGGGACCTTGCTTGTACCAGCTCGTCCTGCTCTCCACCAGGTCCTTGCAGGAACCATACCAGGGAATACAGGGTAAAAATCCTCTGGGAAGCACCAACATGGTCCTGAAGCCATGTGAGTGACATGAGTGGTTTGGCTCCTTGTCTTGGTGGGAGCTCCCCACCTTCAGGACCTTCCTTGGCTTCCAGCTCTACCAGAAGGACAGAGACCATACTTGCCCCATTCTGCTATGGTGTAAACCTCTACTCAATTCAGTGAAGTTGCTCCACTGTCATGTTTTGGCAGGTTTTTCCATTAATTTATTTGAAGGAGAGTCAGCCGTGGAACCAGTCTCAGACCGAGACACTACACCGCTATATTTTTTGTGCAGTAGCATCGAAAGATTTGGGTAAAATCCTGCCTGTGGACTGGAGCTGCATTTGGGCAACCTTCAGGTTAGCTTGAAGAAGACTAATCTCCCCGACTCCTGGCAGTGCTGGTTAAAGCAGCAACAGGCTGTGGATCACATCTGACTCCGGAGGATGCTCTCTCCCACAATCCTGACATCCCTTTATCTTCCAACCTCAAGCTCAGAAAAAGATGGAGGACTCCTGTCATCACCTATGGTGCAATCACACCAAAGTTCCTGGGATGTCGAATGGCTCCTTTGAGCAGGATCTAACCAGCACTCTCTAGAGCAGCTTGCACCAAGTATTTAATGTACATTGTGTTGCCCTAGGAATGCAATCCAACCTCGTCTCTGCTGTCTCTTCTGCTCCTAACTATGGTCTGTCCAGACATTTCAGAGATATTTTTACCCTGATCCCAAATTCCTTTCCTGGCTAGTAGCCCGCTTTTGACCTTCTTCCTGTAAAGCAGATGTTTCCCTCTCAAGTGCATTAGTCCCAGCTGTTTCAGGGGCTGGATTCATTCAGTTTGTCTGTGCTGGCTTTCCGCTGGTGTGCTTCTCTTGAAAGCAGTGATGTTGCTCCTCTTTAAACTGTTCAAACAAGTAAGGGTTATGTGACTCCTGTGGAGTTAAATCAGGTTGAACACCCCAGTGTAAAGTGCCAGGATAATTGGAGCTCAGCTCACAGCCCCTCAAAACCCACACTGAACCTCGTCCACATGCTAATCAGCCCTGGTGCCTCCCTCCTGCCCATGACCCTGCCATCCCCTGCCCAGGGTACCCAGGAGGTGGCTGTATGAAAAGTCCAAAGGGCCTCCCCAGTCACCTCCTTTCTGTGGCTCCTCCATTTCTCCTGTGCCCCAGCTCACCAGGCAACCCATCAACCTACACGGAAGAAAGGGACCTGCAAGACCTGAGGTTGTTCTTTAATTATTGCCTCAAAAACTTGTGTTTGATTTCACTCATATGACACCCAAAATATAAGCCTAGACCTTATGTACTCCTCTGGGACTTGGTGATGCCTCAGCCGGCCACCATTGAGGCAAAAACGAGAAGCAAAGACCACGCGTGCTTCGAAACACTGCAAAGTCATCCTGAAACTGCTTCCAGAAGAAAGCAAGAAGTGCCTGTTCATCGTGGCCACCGTTCATCAGTGCTGCCTTAGCTCTTGCTAATTTACAACCCAGGAAGGCTAGATCGCGCAGGTTGGGGGAGTTCATGATGTGAACTGCTACCTAAGCAAATACAGCACAAATAAAAATAATTAACAGSAGCTGTAATATTGAACTGTCCTATGAAGGGTGGGAAGGAGCAGGGAGAATAAAAAGAGAATATCAGGCTTATAAAAAAGCAGTATTTTCTGACCTTGACTCTAAGCCTGGACTCTACCTGTTCTGCTCACCTCTGATCCAAGCAGAAGCCAAAGCTCTCCTCCCAGGGATATCATTAGGGGAGAGAGGCAGAAGGGGTTTTTTGTGACATGCTTTGCAGGACATCCAGTGTGATCTGCATATAGCCAGGTTTGCCTTGTGCAGAGAGGCACAACAAGGGGGTGTAAGSATCCTCAAACCTGAATTAGGCACCCAAGTTCCCATTTATTGACTGCTGGCGGTGCTGAATGCCCCCTTCATTCCTCTAGAGAGCTTTTTCCCAGAGCTGAAGCCCCTGTCAAGATACAGCCAGGAGGTGCTTGCTAAAGTCAGCTCTGAAAGGCTATTGGCATGAAAGAAATGCTCTCTGCTCGAGCCAAAACCACCGAGTTGAATATTTTCCCATTGCGTGCATTGTGTCTTCGTTCCATTGACTCAGAGCCATGTTTCCCACCCCAGCGGAAGGAGCAGTGTCCCTACCACTTCAGAGCAGCCTGCGTACCCCTGGTGAGGTGCCTGCTATGGTTTGGAGAGCTCCAAAGCTTCCAAAGGTGCTCATAGCAAGAGACTGGTGTGGTTGAAGGAGGCACCTACCCACCCAGCAGACCAGCCTGGCTCTCTTGGTGCTAAACAGGAGCTCACACACTGACCCACTCTCATCCAAACTGTTCAAGGGTGAGCATACTTCCCACCTGTGGCTTCAAGGGCTGTGTCCTGGGGGCCTGAGAAGAGGCAGGCTTTGCATCTCAGTAACCAGAGACCCCAGCCTGCAGCTTGCTTTGCTTTTTTCATGCAAAGAGCTGCTCCTCCAGCTCACTCTAGGTACCTTCTGGAGCTGCTTATGGCCATTTTTACCTCTTGAGACACCTCCTTTTGCCTTGAGCAATGTGTTAAAAGTGAATCCAAACCTCTAGTAGCAGCACCAGCAGCAGCAGCTCATTTTCCCTGCCCAGAAAGTGCTGCTGATAGAATAGAATAGAATAGAATAGAATAGAACAGAACAGAACAGAACAGAACAGAATAGACTATTTCAGTTGGAAGGGACCTACAACGATCATCTAGTCCAACTGCCTGACCAATTCAGGGCTGACCGAAAGTTAAAGTATGTTATTAAGGTCATTGTCCAAATGCCTCTTAAACACTGACAGGGTTGGGGCATTGACCACCTCTCTAGGAAGCCTGTTCCAGGGTTTGACCACCCTCTTGGTAAAGAAATGCTTCYTAATGGCCAGTCTAAACCTCCCCTGACGCAGCTTTGAACCAGTCCCACGCGTCCTATCACTGGATACCAGGGAGAAGAGACCAGCACCTCTCTCTCCACCGCCCCTCCTCAGGAAGCTGTAGAGAGCAATGAGGTTGCCCAATGTTACATGGATTAACCCTTCTCAGCTCCAGGGTAGCCCTGCACACAACCAGAGCCCCTGTGGAGTGAAAGGTGGTTTCCATGTTCCTTCGATGCTTTAAAATCTGTGTATCAGCATAGCTGAGCAGCATGGTCCTTAGCTCATGCCTACCCTAATACACCAGGTAAGTGTTTTTCCACCGTCTGTGCCCAATTCAGCCTGCATTTCAGGGCACGCTCTCCAGGGCTGGTCTGCACAAGGTGCATCCTGAGATGGGATTTGGGGGAACCACGCTTGTCAAAAGGAGGGGGTAACTCTGTAGTTTAGCATTTTGGCTAATCATTGCTGCATCAATTAGTATTTGCTGGTGAAAAGCACAAGGCACCCGAAATACAGGAGGCAAGGGAGAACTCTATACTTTCTTTGCAATGTTTTACTAAAGAGGCATATTTAACCTATTTATCTCCTTATTTCATTCATAGATGATTTCATTCCTTCAGGCTAAAAATCCTACACCTGCTCCAGCACTTGGTGGTGCATGTTTTCAGCTCGGGTATTTGAGTCTGTTCCACTGCCCAAACAAGACAGCTTTCCTTTCGGGCTGGAAAGGACCAGCCATGGCTCTTCTCAGATTTAAGAATTTAAGATTTTCCTATATTTTCTATAAAGAAAACCAAGCCCCCGGTGTAAGAAGTTTCCAGTCTTTCTCATAACGCTTCTACACATGTGGAGCTGTATAGATTAGTGTTTTGATCTTGCGTTACTCAGAGTCTGGTCTATGCAGTCAAATACAAATGAAACCACAACTTCTTGTGCGCTTGCTCTCTCTCTCTCTCTTTTCTTCCTTCCCTCCCTCCCTCCCTCCATCTTCCTCTGTATCTACCTATCATCTCGGCCGTCCTTGCAGTAACTGAATACCTTCCCCCCCAGTGGCAATGGAGAGGTTCCCAGTGAGCTTCCTAGAGGCTGTGGAAGGGTTGACAGGGTTAAAACGCTTTCTGTGGTCAGGTTCAGGGCTTGGATTTCGAGATTTCATTTTCTTTACTTCTTGATAGGTTTTTATTGTGTAAAATCAACCTACAGAGTACAGAAGAGTTTTACAGAAGTATGTGTGGGTCCTCAGCATCATACAGATTCCTGGGAGATTTTATCCAAGGTCCTAAACCAAACTCATTGCTGTTGGTTGGATGAAGCTGTGTCTGGTGGGAAGTCCTCCAGTCTTGTGCTTGAGGACCTCCCATGCCTCTCTGCCATCCTGTTCCCTGGGGAATTTCCACTGCTCTTCCTATTTCTTTCTGGTCTGAATTTCTCAAATTTCAGTTTGGCAAACTAAACTCCTTAAGCAAGAGAAACAGCTTGCTGGGATTGGTATCAGTTTACATAGAGGTGCCGGGGTAAAAGACACACATTGTTTGGAATATTAGAAACAACAAGGACTGGTGCATGAGAGGGGTCAAGGCAGGGTCTAGGGAGGAAAGATGAACACCGGCTTATTTTTCTTTCTCTCACTGAGCAATAGCACTTGAAGGAATCGGTGAGAGAAGATGTGACCTGATATGTGTGTGCAGAGCGCTGCACCAAACTTGGAAATAGAGCTGAGGAGGCTCTGAGGTGCCCAAGTCTGAGGGAGCTGGGCTCTGGCCAGGCTCTCTCTGTAACCAATGCTTGGTTTTGGAGTGGGATTCAGTTCTCACTTAGCCACCACTTAGGGCTGCACGGAGGGATGGGAACCACCAGAGAGACCTTCTAGCAGCTACCCTCCCATGCCAGCTAATCTCCCTCTCCTCTCTTCTGCCGTCCTGTTGGCATTGCAGCTCTTCCCATCTCAGATCTTCCCATCTCTTCCTAAATCTGGAGCAAAGGATGGAGAAGGCGGAGGAGAACAATGGTGGGAATGGTGTCAGTACTGGGATGTAGTAGGGAGGGAGGGGAGTTGAAGAGCTAAAGCTCTTGTAGCCCTCTCTAGCACACAGTGGTTTAAGAGATGCTTTACACCACTGGTAGTTCTGGACCCAAGGCAGGAGCGGTCTGGATTGAATAATGTATAACCCCTGCCCATCTGGGCTTTTCTCCATGCATGTCCCCAAAAAGCCAATGTACACATCTGGCTTGCCTACAGAGTACTGGGGCTTTGGTGGGGATATGTTTTGCTCCTGCTTTTTTTTCTGAGGCATGATGAGGGAAGCTCGGTAGGACAAGGAGCAGCACATGATGAGCCAGGGAGGGGGTAAGATAAGAAGAGGACAGGGAGTGTTAGGGGACATGCAAGGAATTCTTTGTAAACTGCAGAATTTTGTGGTTTCAAAAGCAAAACATCTTTGTTTGCATTTGTCTGGCAAACAAAACATGTGTGACTGTTTCTCTGTTATTCCTGATTTGGTGTCTAGTGGCAGCTCTGGCTCTATGAAAAGCCGGGAGCAGCGTTACTGCTCCTGGTATGTGAAGATGAACTTGTGGTCGAGGGCCAGGCCAAGGAATCTGGCTCCTCTGCCAAGCCCTGCAGCGGGCTGGCTGCCTCGGACACACAGCATGGCAGTGAGCATCCCTGCGGCTCGAAACGCTTAACCATCAAGCAGTCTCCAAGGGCATCTGGCTCCAAGGAGAGTGAGAAGAGGGAAGGGACAGCTTGCCCCTGCCAGTTTGGAAAACGTTGAGGAGAGGCTGAAAAAAAAGCATTTCCCTGGTGAGTTGGACACCTTTTCGTGATGAGGATTCACAGCACCTTCAGACCAAAATCTTAACCAGARTATATGCTGAGACTTTGGGCATCATTAAATTTAAAAGATGACCCTCTCTCTGCTCTCTTTATGAAGGTCAGAGCCTAAGTGCAGTCAGATACATCAGATACCTAATTCTCTTAGGCTCACCCATCATTCCCTAAACCCCAGCCAGGGTCTCCTGGCCACATCCTGGTGCTCCAGAGCTGAACGAGATCTTCTGCCATGTGGTTCATGAGCTCTCACCTCCATCAGCTTTAGAGAGGAACTGAGATGACAGCACATCATAAGATCACAGGTCATTAGTGTATTTTAGCTGGTAGCCCCTGTATTGTAATTTATGTATGTGTTGATGTGTCACGTTTTGTCATGTTAATGCTTGCAAAGCCCTTGAGACCCTTAGGAGTAAAAAGGATTTGGGGATCAGGGGATTGCACACATTGCATATATCAATTTGCTGAGCAGGGAATGGACTTAAGCCCACATTTAAGGGAATTTTAGGCTTAAATGCATCCTGAAGACATCCCAGTTTGTTGGTTTTATGCAGTTCTGCTATGACAGCACCTGCTGTAATATTATTCACTGCATTATTCACGCCAAAACTTAGGAGATCCCCATATCTGCAGACTAATACAGGGTGGTATTTTCTTTCTGGTTTCTGTTTCRATTCTTCCCTCCTTACGCAAGCTGTTACCTGTGGGCTGTAAGCTGCAGGCTGCCTACCTTCCCCTCTGGCTGAAGGTATTGCTGCTATTTCAGGTAGAATTTTCCTTCCATACTCTCCGTTTTTATTCCATGTCAGCAGCTGGGTTAATTTTGAAGGGTTTGATCTGCAGGGGGGTGAAAGCAAGCAGCCACACAGACAGGGAGATTTCTGAGCCTGGCAAGCCACAGCGATCTCTTCTTTCTGTATGCCTTCCCATGGTTTTATTGTCTGCATCAGCCAGGCTCTTGGTTCCAGCTGTAAGTTTTTATTATTCCAAGAACAATCGTTTGGCTAACAGAGACCTCTCCCTGCAGACGGAGGGAAGGAACAACCCGAATTGATATTGCAGATGGAGGTTCGCTTGGATCTGCTCACACTACCAAAGTAAAATAGAGAAAGCAAGGGGGTTTTAACAGAAGCCTCTACTTTTTTTTCCCCCAGTTGGCCTTTCTTTCTCTCAAAAAAAAAAAAAAAACAAACCCAAACCTGGAAGAAAAGAAACATAAGTGGATAACTGCATAACTGGAAGAAAAGCAGCAGAGGGACAGATCTTCTTTAGGTCCCCTAAAAGGCAGATTCAAATCCAGTGGCTTATAGCATATTTGGGTCAGGTCCTTTGGAAGAAATGGAAAAGATATCCAAGAGAGGCACCTACAGCATCCAGTTACCATGGCTTGTTGTGAGTCCTGGAATGGCTGAATGACCCCTCACTCCTTGAACAGAGGCATCAAAAAAGGGGGTCTGAAAATGGCCTTTTCGCCCCAATTCCTCACCCATCAGATGGGAGTCATCACCAACACAGCACAGGAGGTAGGGAGGGCACCAGTTACTACGGCAGTCAGGCGATACGGGTGCCCAGGACTGACAGTGAGAGCTGTCCTGGATATGGAAACATTATTTGGTCTTGTTTCTCTTTGGTTAAATGCCTGGTTTTGCTGACCAGGTTCATTCCCTTCTCTGTGCAAGGTTAGCATTAATCCAGAGCAGTAGTGCTTCCCTCTACGGTGCACAGCCAGACTTCTGCCATTGTATTGGGGAGCAGAATATATGTCCAAAGTGCAATGCCTGTCGGTCCCAAACAGGCTACTCTGCCTACRAAAACACCCAAGACTTCACTTTTCCTAGAGCAGTCTATAGTGGCGAGGTCCCCTGTGCTCAATCCTGAGTTATTGTTGCTAATAYGAACTCTACACTTAACCCACAGATCCCAGTTGCTCTCCACAAGGGATCCAGATGTATTCCTAGGGTCCACAGACTTCACTTTTCCATAGTCACAGCTTCATGACTCAGTGCTGCGCAGCAGTTTTCATTTCCAAAGCGTTTTGCAAACACGAGCTGACTAAGCCTTGCCAGACCCCAGCCTTTGCCAATTGGATTGAAGGGGCCTCTGAGGAGCACGGCTGCAGCTCAGCCCAGAGGTGCAATTTCATTTTCAATTCTATAAGCATTTGCGGGGAGGTTGAGAGACAAAGGAAGTTGTTGTTCAGTCGCTGCTGAGATTTTATGCCTATTTCTAAAATGCATTTGCTATGTCTACTTGTTCGGAAATGCAACAGCATCCTAGGTGCTGGTAACAAGCTCCCCTCAAAGCATAGGAACTTCTGGGCCCCAGGGGAGGTCAAGAAAGGTGATATTTAATGCCTCTCCAGTTTTAAAATCTGTGATTATAAGAAAGCTGATATCCTGTTTCTAAATCTGCAATCCATCTTCCTCGTTCCACCTCTACCCCTAAGGCTGGAGGGAATTAGAGCAGGGGTTGCAGTTTGTGCAGATTAACAATTCTGGCTGCAATAGATCCAATGGAAAAGCAAGTTCTGGTCTCTCAGACTTTTCATGCCATAGCCTCCTCCTCTCATCTTATACCTCCTGGAGACCCTCCCCATGTTGCACTGGTGGTGGCACCGCATAGACAGATGGCTGACCTACTGGGAACAGTGTAGCATGGGGAGAGCATCTCCATTACGTGCTTTCATAGTTATTTAATGATTTTAGTCTTCTAACGACTAGTAGGATCCCAAGTCGGAATAGGCTGAACTTGCTGCTGGGACAAGAGTTGGCCCAGTGGTTTAATACATAAAAATGTGGGCCAGTTCTAGGGGCTCTGAGACTGAGATAAGTGAGTTAAGTGCTCAAATCCCAGAGAAAGAAATTCCCTGTATGACTTCAGACCGCTTGCTTTGCATCATTATCAACGATCTGGACAAGGGGATTGAGTGCTCCCTCAGTAAGTTTGCAGATGACACCAAGCTGGCCGGCAGTGTCGATCTGCTCAAGGGTAGGAAGGCTCTGCAGAGGGACCTGGACCCGCTGGATCGATGGGCCAAGGCCAACTGCATGAGGTTCAACAAGGCCAAGTGCCGGGTCCTGCACTTCGGCCACAACAACCCCATGCAACGCTACAGGCTGGGGGAAGAGTGGCTGGAAAGCTGCCCGGCGGAAAAGGACCTGGGGGTGCTGGTTGACAGCCAGCTGAACATGAGCCGGCAGTGTGCCCAGGTGGCCAAGAAGGCCAACGGCATCCTGGCTTGTATCAGAAATAGTGTGGCCAGCAGGAATAGGGAAGGGATCGTGCCCCTGTACTCGGCACTGGTGAGGCCCCACCTCGAATACTGTGTTCAGTTTTGGGCCCCTCACTACAAGAAGGACATTGAGGTGCTGGAGCGTGTCCAAAGAAGGGCAATGAAGCTGGTGAAGGGTCTGGAGAACAAGTCTTATGAGGAGCAGCTGAGGAACTGGGGTTGTTTAGCCTGGAGGAGGCTGAGGGGAGACCTTATCGCGCTCTACAACTACCTGAAAGGAGGTTGCAGCGAGGTGGGTGTTGGTCTCTTCTGCCAAGCAACTAGCGATAGGACGAGAGGAAATGGCCTCAAGTTGCGCCAGGGGAGGTTTAGATTGGACCTTAGGAAAAATTTCTTTACTGAAAGAGTAGTTAAACATTGGAACAGGCTGCCCAGGGAAGTGCTGGAGTCACCATCCCTGGAAGTATTTAAAAGACGTGTGGATGAGGCACTTAGGGACATGGTGTAGTGGGCATGGTGGTGTTGGGTTGACGGTTGGACTTGATGATCTTAGAGGTCTTTTCCAACCTTAATGATTCTATGATTCTATGATTCTATGACCTCTGCAAAGAGCTGGGATTTTCCAAGCAGCCTTTGTATTTGGAGATCTGTTTCAATAGGAAACACACATCCAGATGCTGCCACAGGCAGCTTGGAAAACCTCTCCTGTGAGTGCTAAGCTTTATCACTTTTAATGTGTTTTGATGGAAAAAGGAAGCGGAAAGTGTCACTGAAGTCACTTCCAGTGGAAACCATGAACCTTCCTCTACTCACCATCACAGACATCACAGCATAGCATCAAGTAATGCTGAGCTATGCTTTGGCTCTCGATAACACTCGCTGTGATTTAATTAGGCATACTCTGGGTATTGAAGTCTGTGGGCCAGTGCTTTGAATATGGGAGGCCCAACGGTCTAGATGCCATCACTACCTTTAGCTCTCTCCTGCATCTGTTGGGATGGTTCAGTTTTAGGGTCTGTGAGCTGCAGCTCAGGAGAAAAGAAGTCTCTGCTTAAAACACTGTCACTAGATGTGAATCTATCTGCAAGAAAAGCTCAGTTTCATCCGAGGAGACCTGGCCTGGGGAAGAGCAAGTCTAAGCAAACCATGGTCTGGTCTGTACCATCTTGCAGTCTAAGCCAATGAGTGCATCTATATCTTGGCTGTGCAAGACGTCACTCAGAAGCTCAAGCCACCCCTGAAGGCATAAGCAGAAAAGAACAATCAAGAAAATCACCAGGAGAGGAAATCATGTGTTGGCAGCTCTCTGGTCTGACCATGGTTTTACTGATCGTTATGTCCTGTAGAGTAGCTTTGACCATTTGACATATTTCATTGATTTTCCTAAATGCAGACTCTGAGCTATGTATTTTTGAGAACTGTCTATCAGTTTCTCTCATAACTAAGTGTATATTTCTATTTAGGTATTGACTGTTCCTGTAAGAGGCTGTGAGTCAAGAGTGGAGGTCTCCTGAGAAGATGTGCTCTGGCATAGTCAGTCCCATATCCGTGGACTTCATAATGAGTGAAATTTTGTTGCTTTAATGATGCAGCAGGTCAGCTTAGATGATCATGCTGGTTCCTTCCAGCCCTGGGATCTCTGAATCATTGTTGGGACTTTGGCTATGGCTGGTTAAGAAAAAATAGCAGTTACAGATGGTTTTGTCCTTCATTGTCCTATTCCAGCCCTGGTTAGGCCCAGCTGTGCTGTATATTTTAGCTGTTAAGGAGGGAAGGTGATATGTAATCAATGTACACATTGGCATTAACAGTTCACAGAAGGGAACGAACTCCATGATCACAGAAAGATCACAGCTGATCTACGTTTGCACCACTCRCCTTAGATGTATTTCTCTCGAGAAACACCAGTTGCATGTTGCTTTTTCTACATTGAACATGATAAAACATGGACCAACCTGCTCTGCTCATCACATTTCAGCTCCTCCCTCCATACAGTGTTTTCAGGTATGCTCCAGTTGTTCTAGAGATCACTACTGTTCCTAGCTTGCTGTGCATTTTGAACCCTACAGTCTGGGATCCCAAGGAGTGTCTGTCTGTGGGATACTGGTTGTGGCTAGTAGGAAATTCCCAGTGAAACTCTTTGGGAATTGCCCTGGACTTATTCATTTGCACCCCGCAAAATGAGTATCAAAGACCACCATTCTGGCCATATCTCATACTACTTTGCAGTGGTTTAAGTGACAAAACTCAGAGCAATGCAAGGGTGATTTGGGCTTGGCTGTTTCTGGAAGGATTCTACAACGAACTACTAAAAATTGCATTGAGCGTCCCTTGTTAATCCAAACTCTGAATGTTTTGAAGTGGTAACAGAAGAGGGTTAATTTAAGCTGATGGCATCATTCCCTGAGGTAGCTGACTTCCTTGTTGCACCTTGGTGAGGCACATAAGCATAAATGTCTCCATGGATATCTGAGACTGCACCACAATCGGCGGAGATTTGCTCTGCACAGTTGATGGGGCTGCAAAGGGATTCGGTTGCCTCTAAAACCCAACACCCGTGTTTGCTTAGCTGTATCTGGACTACATTGACAGTGTTGACTAGAGGCTCAGCTAGCGCAAATGAAAACACCAACTGCCTTTTGAGGTGGCATCGGGTGTCTGACATGTCCACGTGGTGCAGGATGATATGACACAAGACCTGTTCCCTCCTGTGCCCTAAGGGACTGACAGCTGTAGGCAGGAAAGCCCAGCCAGCATCTCACATAGCACTGGATGGTTGTATTTAGGCAGCAACTGCATTTCCATTCACTGCTGTGGGAGCTTAGATGCATATCTCACATGCAGATGCCTAATGCAGACACATAAATGTAGGTACCTTCATTTCAAACTGAATCCCATCCTTTTATGTCCTCTCCGTTCACTGTGTTTTCTACTTCAGAATATTTTAATAAACATCTTACCACATATCCTAAAAATTAAAGGAAGACAGGTTGCTCCTATGCCAGGATACAGACTCTTTGCAGCTCCGTATTTAGGTGATGGATGGGAATGACCCAGAAATGTCACATCAAATATTACTGAATAAAATGTCATGAATTTGTCTCATCTAAGGCAAAAGAAAAAGTTGCATCTTCTACTGAAGAAGCTTACTTCACCTTGTCTAGGCAGCCTATGTAGGCAGAGGAAAACTCAGATTTTTAATCAAAGCAGTCCAAACTTCAGTTGTGGAAGGCAAGATATGAAGGTGGCACTGATATCCATGCCAACAAGTCTGGCAAAGGATGGTAAGGCTTTCACATAAACCAGACAGGCATAACCAGTCATTATATCCAGAACTTGTTGAAGGAGGAGTTTTGCAGTTCAGTCTGACTGATGACCCAAACACATGGAAATGGTCATGGAGGTTGGAGAATGGCTGAACACACCACACAGCTTCTGAGATGGGCTCCTGGACCTGTCTCTCACCCAGGCCAGTGAGCAGCACAGCTGAGCTATGCATCCACAGCTGCTAAACCGGAGACACCTTGGAGGCACAGGTAATTTGGATATTATACTTCTTTCTTTTTTTTTCCCAGATGAGTAATATTGCCTCCATGTGCAAAAGGAATAAGGAATTCTGTGAACAACAGGAAACTAATGCCTGAGAAGATCATCACAGCAATATTTACTGCAGCCTGCAGTAATCTCTGCCTAACTTTGGTTTGCTCTTATGCACCAAAACAAGTTGCAGAGAAGGGAAAATACAAATTTTATCAATACAGCATCTGAAACGAAGCCCCAGCTTATGAGGCAGTTGTGAAGGTGAAAGCTGGGAACATAGAGGATGAAAGCAGAAATAACAAGCAAAAGAATATGCTGAGCCATGTGGGACTGGGAGGAGTTGAACTGGTGAGAAGTTGAGGAGTTGCTGTGAGGTGCATAGTCTGATCACCGGTGGCATTTGGCTCCCTCATGGATTTACAAGGGGTCACCAGCTGGTCACACACAAAAACAGATGGACCACATGACTGTCTGCAAAAGGCACAACAGAGTCACTGCTGGATGTGAAAGTCTATAGTGATGCTGAAGGGCAGCAGCGATCATGAATTACTTATTGGAAAGATGACGAACACATTAAAGCCCAAGGGAAAGATGGGTGACACTGGAGCTAAATTTGATCCTGCAAAGTTTAAAAGGMAAGTCCTTGAGAGAGACAGAGAAGGTAATGCTTGGAGAGCGTTTCAGGCCATTAATCTGGAATGATAAAGAAATCTCAGTAGAGACCAGATGGGAAATATTTAAGGAAGCAATAGAGAACACAGTAGGGAACTTATTGGGAGGCCTAAGCAAACAAGGAGGAGCTGGACAAACATCAAAACAAGAGCGTTAGAGGGAAAATGCAAACAGAGCCAAGGATCATGGGAGAGTGGAAATAAAAGCACAAAACAAAGCAGAGGAACATTTCCAAAGGCGAGTAAACCTCTTCAGGGTATAGAGAAGCACCAGGAAAACAAGGTGTGAAATTGAGATGGAAAAAGATTGTGTTCAATGGGAACAACAGTGTGCCAGTGCTAGGAGCACCAAGAGGAGCACCTGATAGCAAACGTGAATGAGAAGGTGGAGACATGGAAAGAGTATTTGCCTAAACACTCTCACCTACCTGGATATAATCCCGCCAGACCAACAGCAAGAGCGTAGCTTGCAAGACAAAAAAGCCATCAACCCTGAGCCAATATCAGATGGTGAAATAGAAAAGACTATACAGTAGCAACAGCACCTTCCATCCTTTTAGCAGCATACGGTCCCAGAACCATTAGAGATCACCCCACGCCTAAGGAAAAGAGGAGGTATCAAATGATTGGTCAAAAATAATGCACGTTACTGCCACCAGTGAAACTATAAAGACATCCATTACAGGGCAGTGGGAAAATCACAATGGAAGTAATTGTTGACTGATTAAGGTAAATTACATAGGAAGCAATGGGTGAAAAATGCTAAAGTGTGGGAGAGGGTTAGATCAAATGTCTGTGCTCTGACTGTGGGTAGAAAGAGTGTGGACGGCGATTAAAGGTGCTTTTGAGGATATTTGTTTTGATTTTGAGAGAAGCACCATAAAAAGTAACAAAATCAGACATGTTCCAGCTAAAAGCATTGTAACTACAATTGCTCTGTAGAGCAGTAAGAGCAGGGAGAAAATTAAGTAACGGCTTCAAGTCAGAAGGCTGTGCAGAGTAACCGTTCACATTTCGTCATCTTCCTATACAGTGTAGTAACAACCCAAGCTGCGATGAATCTCATGAGGACGGGTGTTATACCATTAAGATCCTTATCTTATGCAAATGACACCAAGCAATTGGCAGACATATCAGAATTGGTGATGATGGTCTTCACACATAGTAAAAATACTTTTGTTAACACAAACTTCCAATAAACACTGAAGTGGCTGGCGCAGGAGTAGGGACAGCAATGGGAGAGAGAAAAATGCAGGAAGAGAACAAAAAGATTAATTTGTATTTCTCAGGCAGCATAAGCATACCTAAGGACTTCCTCCAGAAGGAGTTTTTAAAGCCATATTCCTTCAGCAATGCTGTTGCGTAGAAAGTCACAGCCTCAGAGACTAAGGGTGTCTTCATGGAGCTGTATCAGTCTGAGATACCTACAGCATTGCCCTGGGCAACAGGGTCACCTGCCTTCAGTGGAGTAGGTTTAACAGAAGGAACCACGGATGTTTTTGGGCCAAAGCAGATGCAAAGCGGAATGATTTTAAGCTTAATGAAGAAGCAAGGGGAGAAGACTCAGGTCAAGAAAAGAGGAGAATCAAGGAGCAAACTGGAACAGCTGAAAGGTGGTGGCGGTAAGACAGAAAGCAAAGAGATGGCAGAAGACCAAAGAAATACATTCAAGCTTGATCAGCGTGGCTTAGTCAAGAGGTCATCAACCGCTAGCRAATATGCACTCCAGCTCCTACGAGTGACCTGGGTTACTGGGTGGGAGTGGACAGCGAGAGGGGACCAAACCCCAGCGTACATACAGACCCAGAGAAGTCTCTGTCTGCTCCACCCATCCTTTGGCACTTGCTTACCTGTGTTGTCTACAAGGGCAACATTAACACTTTTCCAGACATTCAAGAAAATCCACCTGATTGAGTTCAAAAAACAATTTTTCATGCATCATTCTAATTGGACGCTATCCGTGTGAACCCTGAGGAGACAACCCATATTCACACCCTCCTAGGAGTTCAAAAGAGAAAAAGAACAGAGAAACCAAGAAACTACTGGGGACACCTCTCCTACTGAGACGGTCTCACCGCCTAAGTCAGAGCTTCTTCTTGCTCCTAAGAAATCTGTGTGTTTAGCCTGGTTTTCTATGAAATTAGGTTTTTGCATCACTTCTCCTCTCTGCCTTCTCCCCTCCATGTGCTGTTGGCCAACAGAAGGACTTGAGGGTAATTACATTTCCTTGGGCGTAGTAAGAGCAGGCTACCCCTGGGAAGCCCAGGTCTCAGCTATTCACTCATTCACCCACAATAATGTCTAAAACCGTAAACAATTTGGAGAATAGAGTCCAGCAGCTTCACCAAAACACTCAGTGGGAGGAGGTTATAGGCAGAGATATCAGAAAATTTTTGTATCATTCAGGGGAAAAGATAATCTGCCGAGAGCGCCAGCTCTGTTGGAAATACAGCCTCATTACAGCTGGCACACACAAACATATGTTTTTACCTTTGCAGGAATAATAYGCACAAGCCCCACCAGCCCAGCAAAGAGGCACTTCAGGTGTTTATACATCACACTGATTCCCACAAACGTGCCTCTCAGTAAAATGGAGCTGCCTTATCTTCCTCTGTTTTTTATCTCGGGATAACTCGGCACCTTCATTACTCCATAAGAAAAATGCAGCTTTTCTCTCCCATGGAGCCCACTCTTTGCCGCGTAGCTCCCTGGCACACTCTGAGTCATCAGTGTGCTTCAGAGGAAACCACGAGGCTCGAGGTTTGGGATTTGGGTGGGAAGTGAGCTCCTGAGGAGCTTTGCTGCAAGCAGGAGGGCAGAGTAAGAGTAAAAGGGGGTAAAGGAGGGAGAGGAAACCCACCAAATAGATAAGGATTTGCCCACAGATATGAAATATGATATCCCTCAAAGAATTAGCAAAAACTTCTGGGCCATTATATCTATGCCTTGCTAGCTCTATCTCACAACTTGAGACAGAAAACATCACATTTCCAGCTATAATACATTTCTGCCCCATCATATCCAGTTATTCATGTTCCAGAGGCAGCTTTCAGCTTAACTAGTTCTTTTCCCTCCGCAGTGTTTACATCCCCRTGCATTTAGGTAGAGCAACTGTATCTTCATTCAGCTTCTGTTTGGCGAGGCAAGGGCAAGCAAGGCTCGCTCCTTCAAACTTCATGTTTACTTCTTGAGGGGGAGAGGATGAATAAAAGGAAGGCAACACACCAAGCTCAGCGCTCAGGAGGGGAAACTCCTGAATGATCAGGGGGATGGAACGCCTCTCCTATGAAGAAAGGCTGAGAGAGTTGGGGTTGTTCAGCCTGGAGAAGAGAAGGCTTCGGGGAGACCTTACTGCAGCCTWTCAGTACTTAAAGCACTATAAGAAAGATGGCAGCAAACTTTTTAGCAGGGCCTGTTGTGACAGGACAAGGGGGAATGGCTTTAAACTAAAGGAGGGTAGATTTAGACTAGATATAAGGAAGAAATTTTTACAATGAGGGTGGTGAGACACTGGCAGAGGTTGCCCAGAGGGGTGGTAGATGTCCCATCCCTGGAAACATTCAAGGTCAGGTTGGACAGGGCTCTGAGCAACCTGATCTGGTTGAAGATGTCCCTGCTCATTGCAGGGGGGTTGGACTAGATGACCTTTMAAGGTCCCTTCCGACCCAAACTATTCTGTGATTCTATGAAACAAGAGGACCTTTGTTTGCTGCACAGCATTACGGAACCAACATCTTATTGCTGGGCSTCTTCAGGTCTCCCTGGCCAAGGTCGGTGTGAAGTCAG
This sequence comes from Phoebastria nigripes, assembly GCA_035582835.1. Taxonomy (NCBI): domain Eukaryota; kingdom Metazoa; phylum Chordata; class Aves; order Procellariiformes; family Diomedeidae; genus Phoebastria; species Phoebastria nigripes. The sequence continues at coordinate 644,767 of JAYKAV010003021.1, read as the reverse complement.
GTTGATGTCAGGAAATTCAGCAAGTCCCTTTCCCTCTCTATGTCCTCTTCCCATCTAAAGCTGTGTGTGCCTGTCCCCACTGAGATTTAAGGTCTTTGCAGAAGGCACCATCTCTTACTAATCCAGCTATCGTCTCAATGAAGGCTTCTGGTGCTCTTATCTCTTGCAATAGAAATAGTCCTGAGCACTTGTTGCTGAGGGACTCCAAGGGAGGAGACAGGCTGTGTTAGCAGCTAATACCACCCCACATACCGTTCTGTGATGGAGAAGACCAGCTTCTGCCTTTAACATTAAAACTTGAGCTTTCTCTGCAGCTGACTTTGCAAGATGATGTAGATCATCTAAGCATTGCTGACAACTGTCTGCTTGTTTCATTATGACCCCGTCCTTGGGTTTGCAAGGCTTCTGGGTATTGATGGGCATGTACTTTGGAGCRTGAACAAACAGCCAATGGATCAATGTTCACTGGTGCAAACTTGCTGAGATAAAATATTGGCTTCATTTGTTAAAGTTTAATGACTGACCTGCCTGACAAAGCCAAGAACGCAATAACTCCCATTTCTCTAGGCATATTTAGCTATTGGGTAATCACACTTTAAGCTCAATGAACATTGTTTCTTTCAAAATATTTTCTTCCACTCAGTTAAAAATACATGTAATTAAACCTCAGAGGAATGCATCACAAATTTATGGTCCGTGCAAAGCTGGTTTGAATGACAACCCACTGGGCTTTGCGGTGCCAGCGGTTCAGCGGGTGAGCATGGCAGCTGCCCGCAAGGAGATGCAAACCCATGAAGTCAGCGTACGTATGTCCTTTGGGGAACTCGGCAATGAGGGAAGACTGCAGCCTAAACAGAGGAGCTATTAAAGCAGGAAAAGATGCATATGTCATCTTGTCTGTGATACATACCATGCTCGGTTACCATAGCAATGGACATTATAGGTAGCTTCAGAGGAGGGAGAGAATGATTAGCAGACAGATAAGGGAGAAGACTGTGCTGTACCCTCTGCAGTCAGAGTATTTTCATTAAGATTACAAGAAACAGGATCTAGATATTAGGCAGTAGGTGCTTTCATTCTTGTCCTAATCTAACTTTAAAAGTATCAGCAACAAGGGCATCCCTTGCTTCCCTCGGCAGGCAATTCCACCAGATAAAAGATTTTCCCAGTATTTGGCCTCCTGTTGTCTTTATTTCCTACTATACRGTGCTTAATCTTCTCAAGTGACAAGCAAAAGCACCCCCAGTCAATGTTTTCTTTTGAAATTTGGCTGCTCAAAGGCTAACTGCATCAAATAATGATTAAGTGCTTTGGGCTAAAAACTTGCTTCCAAGGCTTCAGTGCATAGGTGAATTTTATCTTTCAAATTAAAAGAAGGAAAAAACTTTCATAACCATTGTATCTTAGACTGAGAAAGGAAGGAGAATGGACAAAATGCTGCCTTTTATTGGGACTGGAATTATTTTGCTCTCCTAACCTGGTTCCTGAACAAAATGATGCCTGAGTGGTCATTTTGCCTAGCCATTAAGCATCAACACTTTTAAGCTTGTTGGCCAGTATCACCCCACTTTCAGAAAAGGGTCTTTGCCACTCTGTGGAGGTATGAAGTTCCTACAAGTTTCATTAATATCAGCAACCAGGGAAAGGAGAATTAAAAGCAAATTAAAAGAGAATTACATGCAAACTAATCTATGTTAATGGGCCCACTAATGGAAAGGCAATTCCTTACTCATCCTGCAAGGCAGCAGCCAACTGATCAGTCAGCAAATGCCTACTGGTCCACCAGCCGGTACCTCAGGGCCCTACCAGCAATAATGTAGGTTGCCCTTTCCTGACCAAAATGGTAGGGGACACTGGGAAGAACTGGGAGTACTGCAGGATGCAAATGTGCAGGGGACTAGGAAACCAGGTTTCATCGCTTAGGGAGCAAGAAAAGTGTGTCAACAGCTTTCTCCAACAACAGCATTTTAAAAATAGCTAAATATCGTCTATTGTTTCCTTTTTTTCCACAACACATGTCGCTGCAGGGCTTGTTTCAGCAACGTACTTGTACCCACACATTTAACAAAGGCCACAGGTGTTTAGTGAAACTCATAATCCTCTGCAGAAGTGAAATCAACGGAGCTTTAGCAAATGTAAAATGTTGAATGAGCGTTTAAGAGCTTTCTGGGATAAAAGTTGAACATAACTTTGGGTTTTTGGACCAAAGACTTCCAGAGGTCCTTCCCAACCTAAATTATTCTTTGAGTTTGCATCTTGAGAGCTGTCCCTGTAGTCTGCATGCACGGTATACAGTTCTTACCTCATTAGTTCTCACCTTGTCAGTGTAAATGAGTCTTATTTTCCAGACTGTCCTCCAAGAGGATTTTCAAGTCTCTGAATGTTTGGATAAAGGGCCTCATCACATGCTTCAATATCTTTTTCGGGATGAGATGACCAAAGTATCTCACAGCACCCAAGTAGGGTGCTGGCTCCCTGAACGCACCATGCAGGCTCTTTCAGTATGGATTGACGGGGTAAATACGGACTGCACAGTCTGGTTTGGATTTTCAAAGATTTCCACCTTCTCAAAGGGATTCTGATTCTGTCCAGTTTATATGGGAAATAGAGATACAGAAACCTCTGAGGATTTGAGGATCCAAAGACACGGAACTGAGTGGAAACCCCAAAAAGGCATTAGAAAGATGCCAACACCCCTTCAATCTACAGATTGATGTGCTGATGCCAACGTGAAGCTGTTCAAACAAAACTGAGAAGGGAAAAAAAAAAAAATCCCTGTGCTTTACTTCCTTCCTTGTGTGATCTTAGGAACCATGATGACTCCAGGTAGCGTTCAAAACAGCTGAGGATGTGACCTTTCATGAACAGAATTAACTCAATCTACAAATGCCATTGCAGAAACAGGTCTTGAAAGCATGACAGGGTTTTCCCACCCATTGGCCCCAGGGCTTAACCATGAATGATAGCAGAAAGAGCTTAGGACACATTGATTTCATCCAAGTAAATCTAAATATTTATTAACTCAAGAGCTAAATATTGACTGATGTCAAAGGGAAGACAATATCTGCAACGAGAGACTCAACATATATAGGAAGGAAACAAACAGTCTAGTGAACAGCTTGCTGGGAAACAACCACCCACTTGCCAGGAGCCGCTAATACAGCCAGAGGGACAAAAGCCCACACTGCCCTTGGGCAGGCTGTTTAGGCTCCACAATACCTGAAAAGTAGATGTTTGGCCCCAGTGTGGTGATAAAACTATCATCATAAGCACCCAGGCCTCCTCTGCTGTCCATGGAGAGAAGGAATCTAGGGGTGATTCACTGGAGCTGAATGAGACCCTGCTTCTCTCCCTCGGTGGATGGGACCTAGGCAATGCCATAGAAGATTCAGTGCTCCTGCATGATAGTCTGTGAGCCAGGTTACTGCATAACAAGAGGAGGGAGCTGCCCTCCCTTCCTGCTCCTGAATTTTGGTCGAAATGCAGAAAAGAAGGCCACCTCAGCCCAAGGGAGCCGAAATCCATAGATCCCACTAGACAAAACAGTGTCAAATCCACCAGGCTATGGAGCAATGGGGGTGAGGGGACAGTAGGGACAGGGGATGAACAGTGAGGAAGGGGCTCTCCTCTGTCCCTCTTGCTCAAGCTGGGTCACCAGGCACTGAGGAGAGCAAAATTCATGTGGCCAGATAAGAAGAATGAGCAAGAGGAACCTTGACTCTTGCCTACAACCAAGGGGCTTCCACCAGGAGGAGCTGGGTTCTGCCTCCTTTCCCAAATATTCTTTGTGTATTTTTCCTACTGGCCCTCAATCAAGAAAGATATAATCAATGCTGTGAGCAAAGAGGTGACACAGTTTTCCATACAAGTCCATTGGTCAACACAGACCAAGTGAGTTGACTGCAGTCAATCGCTGATGAGTGGACTTCCATCCATAAGACATGGTCGAGTGACAAAGGGTGAGGATGGACCTACAGAACAACCCGTATTTTTGACCAAGGTTGTGTACAGTAGTGTGCAATGTGTTTCCAAGAAAGAATTCCCCTGAATGCCATGGGCACAGCTGCAGGTGGCTCTTGGTTAAGTCTTGCTTGTTACAGGAGTTCAAAAAATCTCTACCTCTAGTTCTGACTTACTACAGGACTCCCACAAGGATGGRAAACATTCCCAGAGCAGACAGATAGACCTACCTCTTTCACATTTTTCCAGTAGGAACTGGTGGTGGTTGTTTGCTATTATTGCGGGCAGGTTTTTTTCTAACTTCTTGCAATAACTAAACTCTCCCACAAGTAATCATGCTGGCTGCTCCTTCCTTCTGAGAAATCCCATCAAATGCAATCGAGCTTGGACACCTTCTTAAGACATCTGCTCTATCTCAGCCACAAAGGAGAGAGTTCATGAGTAATCCCTTGCACAGCAGAAAGGGAAGGCTCCTTCCTCTGCAGGAATACCCAGGGAGGGGGACACATGGGGGAGAAGATCAGAGTTGGGGATTGCAAGGCACCCATCTGGCTTTGTGGCTTTTTCCAACAGCTTCATGCATGAGAAACCTCGTTTCCTGGGATTGCATAAGCAGAGGAAGCGAAATGAGATCTCAGGGAGGGACTCAAACACCATGGGGCAAAACTCCAACACTAGATCTTCTTACTAATCCAATTATGTCATCCTCATTCACTCTTTAACTCCTTTTGCCTGATATGCGTCTATTAGAATTTATTCAGGAGAAACTCAGAGTGACTCAGATATCTTTTCTTTGGCTTAAGAGTTGTCTGGATTTTAACAAGGCAAACCAGGCATGATGTTATCAGCTGTTGAGAAACAAGGAACTGAGCTGGTGTCTTCTGGGAACAGAAGGACAGAGGAAGGCTCTGGAAGAACCGAGCTGGGAGAAGATGTCTTATGGTCCCCAGACCTGTTAGGGTCTCTGCAGCAGCAGTATATGAGGGCTATTTGGAGTGATGCTGTTCAGGGCCAGAGAGAAAACTGAAGATCCGTCTGTGCCGGTGAGGAGCTGAGCTGGAGAAACGGGCCATAAACGCAGACCAAATCCTCACACCTGGAGACAGCAAGAGAGGAAAGAAGCTGGGCTGAGGGACAGCATAGAGATCTGCCTCTCGGCTTTCYGATGTTTCAACATGGTGCTGGCAAAACTGTATTATATCTAGACCTTAAAATCAGGGTGAAATGGAGTAATTTTAGAAGAACTGCCCTCATCTACTTTTCCAAAGTGAAAAAGGAAGGTAACCCATGGCTACAGCAGTGCCTAAAACCCCAGGTGAGGTCCTAGCATCATTTGGTGCTGCATGACCTCAAGCAAATCCCTTTCTATTTCCATCTTTCACCCTATCCTGGTGTATTTAGGCAGTGAACTGTCTGAGACAGGTGGGGAAATTTGTCCAAACATAGCGTGGCTGGCTTTGCATGTGAAGGTTCAGCCCATGGGACCACACAGGTCTGGGAAAACCCTGTTTTATCTTTAAGAAAACGTGCTCCCATGTGGCAAAGAAATAGAAATAGTAATGGTGGGAAACATGACCTTAAGACTAAATGTCCTCTAAAAACGGCCGTGGTGTTATCATGATAATTAACTGCGTTTGATCTGCTGGAGGGAGCATCCATCTATGGACTGTCCAGCCAAGGCACTTTGCAGTGGAGGGTTTCATGGTAGAGATGTGGACCATGGTAGCATGAAGCATCKCTTTGTCATCCATCATCTGCACGGATTGAGCACCAGGAGGAGGACACCCCACTTCCAGGAGAAGTGCAGATCTCAGTGGGAGACGGTTGAAGGAGCTAAGAAGCAGAGATGGACACACACCAGGGCTAATCCTTACCCCCAGATCACCTAGAATTAAATTGTCAGCCCTCTCCCTGGCATGATTTTGGTCAACTCCATCAAACTGGGGAAATTTTATTAAAATCTCTCTTAGCATTAGAAGTTCAAGCCAGAATACCTCTCAGATGATTATTTTTTCATCTGAGCAACAAAATTTCTGAGTACACAATTTTCCCATGTCCATCTACCAGCAGCTATTGTAAAGCATGCTCATTTTAGGCTTCAAATAAAGAAAACAAAATGTAAAGATCTTTCTTTAGCAAATTTCAGAGGTTTTAAGCCAGGTTCGTGTTTTTCAGTTCTTCCTTTCAAATCACCAGACCTGGTAGTGCTGACCGCTGGACTTTATCTCAGCTAGAGAGTTTAATTTCCAATTCCTCCAGCTTCAAACTGGTGTTTTGCTTTACTGAGGCCAACTTTGACATAGCAAAGGCCTAGCACGAGGCACGGAAAAATGAACAAAATGGAAAATTAAACAAAAGCTTCCAGCTTAGCAACTTCCCTTACCTAGAGCTATAAAAATGAACAGTGCAAAGACCGGGGTGAATGGATCCTTACAGCAGACTGTTCATGTCTGGAGATATCACTGCCACCTTTACATGGAAAATCACAACCCAGATTAAGGGGTTTTCCCAGGGTTTTCCCTGAAAAGCACTTGGCTCAGCTGAGTCTTGAGCACAGATTTCCCCTTTCTGGCTCCCTGGGGCTGCTCGTCCCTGCCTTGGCAGAGCTCTCAGAGTCTGATGGTGATTCCCGAAAAGCAGTTCCTGAGACATGGGTGCAGAGCGTGCGCATAACCCAGATAAACCACGCTTGGAAATTCAGAGGGTAGAGAGGAACGGCTGCGATCTCCTCCTGGTGCCCCCAGTATCTCCTGCCTCAAGCCCCAGCCCCTCTGATCAGAGCTGTGTTCCCTGGGGGGGGGGGTCATGCTGCAAATCTTCAGGCAGGTCATGGCGTGATGCACTCAGAGAAAGCAGCTGAGCAGAGCAAAAAAACTGCCTTTTCACCACCTTTTCATCACAGAGAGATGCTAAATGCAAATCCCAGCGACCCGCTCGCGTGAGGGTCATGGGCTGAGCAAACTTTGATCGTCGGTATTGGGCATGCGGTGTATTTCAAAGCATCAGCGTTACTAAAAGTAAACACAGGGAGCCTGGTTGTGCCTTCTTCACCTAAACTTTTTAAGAAACAAGCAACCGCACAGCTTGGGACCTGGCACGGGCCTGTCACAGGCCACTGATCATGGCTAGCACGAGGGGTGCGGTGTGGGAAGCCGCAGCCGGCCGCAGGCTGAGTCCCCTGTGACTCACGGACCCTTGAGGTCCCTTTTCCTTTGTCCAAAGTGTCACAGCACCGTGACACTAGGTAGGCTCCTGTTTCTTTTTCCAGCATCAGCATCGCGACTCGAGCGGAGCCAGCCACCGCCGGGCCATTACACCTAACAGTCAAGAACGTGGGGCTGCTCTTTCACAGCCTCCTTGGAGAAGCCCCAGAGACTGCCCATGCTACAGCGATGGGGTCCAGATCCTACAGCGTTGGGGTCCAGACTCTCTGTTCCCCAAACTGTGGATTACTACCTGCTTTTGTTGTTGTTGTTGTTGTTGTTTTATCCTATTTCAGGGGTTGCACCATACAATTTATTAGCCCCAGTCTCCTGCAGCAGCCGGTGGTGGGTCTGAGTGCCGAACCAGGAGCAGCGTACCCTAAGCCAACATCCACAGTCCGAGTCTCCCCTAAATTGGGAATCTGAGTTTACAGCACGGGGCTGGCATTGCTCAGACCTTGGTGCTGCCTTGTCCAACTCAGCACCCCGGAGTGCCGGAGCTGACTGTGTCCCTGTAGGCCTGGAAAACTGGGTTCAGGTGTTTTTCAGGAATAGGACCCACTCCTGCAAATACAGCCCTGCAGAGATCAGGGCTGGAAACAGGCCTGTGCTGTGAGGGTAACTCTGGAGTGATCCCCAAGAAAGCAAAGGGACAACAAGGGATTTTACCCAGGGGGGGATGCAGAGCAGCAGGGAGGGGGAGTGTGTGTGTGTGTATGTGTGTGCGCCAAGCTGGCTTGACACACACCCCCCCCCCCCTTTTTCCCCCCATAAGGGGGGTCTGCCAGCTCAGGAGTGGCACAACCGAGCGCAAGTCCTGCCTCCTGCCTCCTTCCTCCTCCTCCTCCTCCTCCTCCTCCTCCCAGATGTTCCCTTGTGTGCAGCCATCTGTTGAGCTCCCTCCTCCCTCCTCCTGCGGGGAAGGGGGCAGCCCGTTTGCCCGGCCAGCTGCACGCCTTGAACGAGGAGGAGGAGGAGAAGGAGGGAGGGAGGAAGGGGACACCCGGCCCCAAGCCTTACTGCTACCGGCTCCCGGCGGCACCCGCTCCCCGCCGTGGGAACCGGCGCCGCGCCGCGTGGGAACCGGCCCGGCAGTGGGAACCGACCCCGGCCCCGGTGAGTCCCCCCCCTCCCTGCCTCCCCCATCCCCTCCCCGGGCTCTCCGAGGCAGAGCCGTGGGATGTTGCA
>JAYKAV010003021.1:605494-636209 GCA_035582835.1 Phoebastria nigripes | reverse complement strand
TCGGCTGCAAAACACCTCGGGTGCGGGGCGGGGAGGGGGGAAAGGACAGAGGTCTCGGGTGGATGTAAACTACTTTTTCCCCACCTCTGGCTTTCCCAAAGGGAGAATTTTGGGGTGTAGCGGGTGTAGCGGGTGCGTACGAAGCCCCCAGCCCGGCTCCCTCACCCCGGCGGGTTACAGCCGGGGCGGGATGAAGCGTCTCCAGGCGGGATCTCTTCCCTTCTCCTTCCCCCGATGCAATGGTGGTTTGTAAGAGTGCTTGAAATTGCCACGGCTGCAAAGTAATCCGAGCAGCAGCTGGAGGCTCCGCACCGCCTCCCGTGCCCGGTTTCGGGGCTTTGATTTCACATAGGGCTCCCTGTCTCCCCTCCTCTCCCCCCCCCCCCCGCCCCGGCCCTCCCCTCCCAGCACGGCGGTCGGGGAGAAGAGAGAGGCTTTTTGGTCGGATTCTGGTGCTGGGAGGTTCGCAGGGTTTTGCAGCTTACCCCAAGGTAAGGGGAGAGAGGAGAAAGGGGGGCGTGGGGAGAGTTAAAGCTTAGAGGGGGTCGCCTGGATGGGGTGATGAGGCTGGAAGGTGCAGAGATGGGGTGGGGGGGTCCTCTCCCCCCGGGTTGCAGAGATAAAGGCAAGGCAAAGCTCCCTGCCTGGGAATTTCCCATGCCTGTAAGTGGATTAAGCTGCAGGGGAAGGTGTGTTTGGGGAGGGGGGGGAAGGGAGAGGAAGCAGACCAGGATTTATTTGTTCTCTTATTGAAGAAGAAAAAAAAAAAAAAAAAAAAAAAAAAAGCTGCTGGTTGTGACTTTTGAAGCAGGAGGTCAGAAAGCACAGGGTTCCCCTGATAACGCACACACCCTGTAAACTTTTAAGCAGCTCCATGGAAACTTGTTATTAATGCTGCAGTCATTAAAAGGCGCAGACCACGGTAGATTTATTAGCCCAGTAAACCACAACACGTGCCAGCTCTCTGGAAACAAAAGGGTCCATCAACTTTACTCCTCTGCTTGGGATTTGGGAAGGCTGGGAGGAGAGCGGTGAGGATGGAGCCGGGGGCTTGGTGTCGTGGGGAAGTAGCATCGCCACCGTTAACCGACGCTCTCCATCGCGGTTAGCTAACGTAATTCGGTGGCAGCGAAGGCATTCGAGCACGGGCGTAAGGAGAGCACGGCGAGCCGTGCCGAGCTCACGGCGTTCATCGCAGCAGCCAGGCGAGAAGCCTCCAGTCTCCCGAGTCGAAAGATTTCCCCGGGTGTCTGCCATGATAAATCAGCTGCCGTTAGCCTGAATAACTGCATTCACTGAAGTTACAGTAGGAAACTTGTCTGGGTGGACACTGTGCCATTGCTCTGCAGAGAGCAGCCGGTGCCGATCTCTGGCGTTGCGCTGAAATATTGCATTGATCGCCGCTCCAAAGCTCGCCTGGCAGCGCATGGGGCTTTATTGCAGCGGTAGAGAGGAGAGCGAATACCGGGAGAAGAGGCGCTGTGGAAAGGCAGGGTTAGCCCAACGCCTCGCCGATCTCTCCGGGAATAAGGAGCACGCTGGATGCGTTAGATGCTGAAAGGACCGGAGGGAGCCTGGTATGTCCCTGAGAGAATTTGCAATCTAAACTTGGCTGGCTGCTCGCTGTCGGCAGCCAGGCGCTGCAAAGGCAAAGTGGATTAGTGTCTGCCGTYGTGCTGGCACGGGGCACGGCTCATGTCCCTTCTCCACCCACAGGAGCCAGTCCCTGTCCCGGAGAGGACACGGGAGGTGCTTGCTCACACGTGGGTTATAAATGGCCCAGCGAGGCCCTGACCTGTGCTCAGCCATCACCCATCTCCGCTCGGATGCGGGGTCCCTCTCCGGAGGCGGTGGGTGCGCGGGGTGAGCGATGCTTGGGACCGGGGTAGGCAGGAGGTTGGGTGGCAGCACCCGGGCGGGCTTTCCCTTGCAGCATGCTGCGGGGAGATGCTGCTGGTTTGTGAATGAATTTGAGCAGCTGCTTGCAGAGGCAGTGGGGAGCAATTACAAAATGCCCGGAGGGAACGAGGACATGACGGACATCCCAGGGGACATTAATTTCTGACAGCGAGGTGGACTGGCAGGGATGGGTGCAGGGTTGGGGTGAGGGTCTCCTGCACCCCTATTCTTTAAGATTGAGTGCAAGGAATAAAACAGCATTGAAAGGGTGGGAAGAAATTGGGAGAAAAGAGCTGTAAAACAAAAACCATGCAAAAGTCTTAGTCTCTTTTTTTTTTTTTTTTTTTTGGATATAGGAAAAAGCATCCTGTGCTCCCCCAGCCCCGCAGTGCACAGCAGCGTGTGCCACCCCGGTGCGAGACAGAGCTGGGAAAAAAAAGGTGAGCCACCGTCTTCTGGAGGTTTAGAGTTTTCCCTCCATCCCTAACTGCTTTTTTTTTTTCTCCTCTTTCAGTCTCTTCTCCTTCCTCCTCCCCGCTTGTCAGCTGGTTGGTAGGGAGAAGCAGAGGCTGGAGGGTGGGATAAGACAAGGCATCCTTGTCCAGCAGCCCTCCTGACCCCCGGCACCCCCGGGCCGTGCGCGGTAGCCGCAGCGCTGGCCGCYTGGCAGGCTATCAGAAGAAACTTCCGAATGCCGAGATGTTGAGGGCCGAGAAGAGATAAAGGCTGGCTTGAGCAAGCCATTTCTTGTCTTAAAACTTGGCACCTGGACCTATCAAGGGGAACGTATGAATGGCTCAGCCATTCATTACAGGGAAGCCTTGAGATTTTCAGTTGTATTGTAATTTTTTCTTTTTTTTTTTTTTTTTATTTTCCTGGGAGTTTCCATCGTTCCCTCTTGGAGTATTTAAGATGTGGAGCAGGGCAGGGGGAAGGAAATATGCGCTCTGAGAATCACCCCGGCCTCCCCCCTACCTCTGCTTGCAGACGCTGCAAGAGATTAAACCAACCTGGCTGCCTTAGCTCGGGACATTCCTGAGTTGCATTAACCAGGCTGGAAATCTGCCTGTTGGAGCAGTGGCAAACCGGAAAAAAAATCACTTTATCTTTGCCGTAGCTGAGCGAAGGGCCATATGCTGTGTGTAATATCTGAGTGCCGGCATCCGTGAGTTTTCTTTTCCTTCCCCTTTCCCTCCTCCTGCTTCTTTTTTGCTGTCCATGTATCTGTGATGCTGACTCCTCTCTTTTCTCCTGGTTCGTGCCCGGCAGCTCAAACCCAGGGGTAGGGAGAGAAATAAGGACCTTTTTTTTTTTTTTTTTGACTTTGAATAAGGGATCCCTCGTCAGGAAAAACTGAGACTTAAACACAAAGCCCTGCTGTGGCAGATGGGTCAAAGCAGATGTGATTCCTCACCCCCATCATGTCTGAAGTGACAAACGTGCGCAGAGCTCTCCAAGTGGGGCAGGACACATCCCTAACCCCAAAATCACCCGTTTTCCTCCCATCCTTCAGAATGAGATGCCTGTAGCGGGATGCATGGCGGGGCCAAGTTTCACACAGCAGGATGGAGGAGACCCTTCCTCCAAAACCCTTTAATCCCGGTGCAAAGGCTCAGTTCCCACCCAAGGTGTGTTGGACCTCCAGGACGGGAGCGTTGCAACCTCTTGCAAGAGATCTCCAACTCAAAGGATTACAGGATCCCAGGGTAACTGAACCTGGCCAGTCTCATGCATTGTGGGAGAGCTTTGCTCTTCTGGACTGTCCCCAAATGTCCCATGGTGATGTCCCTATCTCCTGTGCTCATAGCATGGTGCATGGTGACCTCCCCTGGCTTTGGAGGAAAGAACAGGGTGGAAGGGGCCAGCACCACGTAGCCCATATGGGGGACACATGAGGATGCTGTAATTTGGGAAGTCTTACTTTGCCAGTCAGCGAAATCAGGTCAAATTGGGTTAGGAGGTGGCTTAATACGGGGTTAAATGGTAAAGGAAGATGGTTGTGTGTGTCCTGGGTGACTTGCGGCATCTCCATGGCGTGGCAGAAGTGCCACAGAGCTGTGCCAAAAACAAGGGGACAGGGATGGGGACAGGAGGGAGCCAGGGGAGGTGAGCAGCACGGGTGGGCAGAGGTCCCTGGAGAGGCAGGCCTGCTGTTGGCAGCCACGGAGACTGCAGCCACAGTTTAGAGTCCGCAAACACTGATTTGAGAGGTGCTTAGATACTTTTCCACCACAACCACCTCCCCAGATGTCCCCTTCCTTGTCCCCCAGCCTGGCTGCCCATTTTGCAGAGGGCAAAGCAGGGCTGGTGTCCCCAAAGTGTCCAGGCAAGGCAGGAGCTGGACATGGTGCACGAGGACAGTGGTGGCATTTGGCTGGACCAGTTGTGGCAGTGACGGCGTTGGCTGGGGGCTTCTGCACGAGGTGAGACCAGGGCGTCTTGGCTTGTGCTCTGTTCCCAGTTAAACTGGTGGGATTTGAACCTGGGGATGTTACCCCCATTCCCACACAGGAATGAACACCTCTCGGTCCTGGGGTTAGTCAACCTTAAGGTGTCAGGAGGGAAACTGAGGCACGTGAATGGGGACTCATGGTAACATCAGTGGTGAGAAATGGGTCCTGCYGGGCATGTGGCTCTCCCAACCCACTTTAGATGACCTTTCTCTCCAAAACCCCATGCCAGCCAAGACGGACTGGAGGATCCTGGGCCAGGGAGGGGAGGCAAAGAGCTAAGGAGACACCACAACACCACGTCACTGGGGCAGTCAAGCATCATGTGGGGTGGGAACCATGGTGGGGACAATGCCCTGTTGCTAAACCCTTTGTCAGCTTTACCCAGACCCCCTTCCCCTCCCCAAATCCCCCCTTCCCAAATCTTGTAGGAGACCCGCTGGGCGTAGTGAATGTCTCACGCGCTTTGCTGGGCTGGGGGCAGCTCCTGAAGCCCTGGCTGATGCTCTGCTGGGCGTTTTTGCTGGCGTTCATTGTTCGCAGCATCACGTTGCAAGAATTATTGGGCGGGGGGAGAGAAAGGCCGGGAGGGGAACGAGACGGGAGCCTCCAGCTGTGCTGTTTGCAACAATGACGGCCAGGATTGTATTTATTATCTCCTCGGTGGAGGGTCTGCAGCTGCACGCTGAGAGCCACAGGCGGCAAAGAGGCCCGGAGATTATTGTGCATGAAAAAAAACCCAACCACAAAAATAAATAAAAAGCCCACAAAGAAGCCCTGGGCCGGCTGAGGCAGCGCCAAGGGGCACCCAGCCTAACGTTGCCTCCTCGCTTTGCCCTCCCTTATTGAAGCCAGCAGCCCCGCAGGGCTGTTAGGAGAAGGAAGCTTGGGAGCTGCTGCCTTTCATAGAGCTAAAGCTGCATGGGGTCCTCTTAAAATCCTTCTACCAGGGCTGGAGGCGTTGCCCAGCTGGAGTCCCACCAGGACGAATTTCTTTTCCCTCTGTTTTTCGTATGATTTCAGCTGGTGCCGGCCGCCTCTGCTTGCTGGAGCCGGGCAGAGCACCGCGACCAAGGCACRCCGTCGGAGGCAGCGTTTAGACAGCTGATTTGCAGCCGCCTCTGTTTCAAGGAGAAAGAGCTGGAAAGCCCTTAGAGATACAGGATGATGGGGCTGCTATGAGCTCCTGGGGGGCTGTGTCTCTCCAGGAAGGGCAGAGGCATCACCCTGGGATGTATCGCCTTGCCCTGGCACCACCCTTCCTCTCCCTTCCTTCCCCCTGCCCAGGGGTTCATCCTCTCCAGGGGAACCCATCCATGTCCATCCATGCAGCATGGTCCTTCTGCAGCTCAGGCCAGCCCACCAGAGTGGTTGAAAGCAAACCAGGTCAGGGCTGTAGGGTACATCCATAGGGGTACATCCACAGACATCACGCCTTTCCCTCATGGACCAGGCAGCCGCTGGTGGGTCCTTGCAACCTGTGTTCTCCTGGGGTGGGATGTGGCATGTGCCATCCCAGGGACATGCATGGCAGGTGGCATTTCCCAGCCGGGCACGATGATACGGCCGAGCAGCTACATTAACAGTTAAAACTAAGAAGCGTCTGTCGTGGTTAAGAGGTTTCTTCTCCCCRTGCTGCACCTCTTAATGTTTCTCACTGGCCTGGCGTATGGTGTTTGTCCCGGAGTGCATTCCTCTTGAATTATATCATGTCTCTGGGAGCCGGAGTGCTATGAAAAAGTATCGTYGTAGCAGGAGCCGGCACAGGAACCAGCTGGGGTTGGGGGTCAGGTGTGGGAGAGTATCGTCAAGGGCTGAGGCTATAGGAGAAGCTTGCTAGGATCTTTTTAGCTTTCAATAATTGACCATTTAAGAAATAAGGTCCTGCCTCAGGTGTTTTATGCTTTAAAAATTCACATCAGCTTGTTGGCTTTCTTAGTCTGACACCAGGAATGGTCGGAGGGGGAAGCGTGTGCAACCCCGACGTTGCAGACGAAGCTGTGATCCATCATTTTGAAATTGAGGGAGGATTTTTAAATTTTMAAGGGGGATGCAGCCCTGAAGAAGGAGGGTTTAATCCTCCCAGGGTTACTGCTGTGATTTGGGTAAAGCCTGGGTACTCGCAGCCTCCCTCTGTGCATCACGGCGAGCCTTTAGGCATGGGAGGTGATGGGGCAAGGGGATATGTTGGTAGCTTCACCAGGTCCCTCTACAGCAAAATGCATTAGGGCTGGTGTAAAACTCAGTGTAAACCTCTCCCTTTGCTATGAAGTGCCATGCCGAAGGGCTGGTTCATAAAGCTATTTGTGCCAAAATAACTCTTCTGCAATGGAGACCTCCCGTTCTGGGATGTGTTGCTGGGTTTATGATAAAGATCCTGTTCAGGCTGAGTTTGAGGCGATTAAGAAAATATTTGTGTTCCCGGCTGAGATGAGGTCTGTGTTACCCTCAGCAAGTGCCGGGATAGTGAGACCTTCTGTTCCTGGAAATGCTCACTGTTAAAAAGCAGAGGGGTAGGATGGGAAGCAGGGGCTGTCAGGGGGTAAAAGGATTTGGGGTGGTCACCCCTGGGGTGATGCTGGAGCAGGAGAAAGCCCTGAGCTCCTGCATCCCTTGCGGGCACCTTGTTTGATCCCGTGCGTCCCGGGCTGCTGGGAACTGGTGTGTGGCTGCCGATGCTCCCAGTTTGAGCAGTCCTGCAGCTGGCATAGCCAGGAGGCAACGGTGGGGCCAGGATGCCTCCTCTCCGGAGGCTTGGCAAACTTCATTTCCTTTCGGGAACGCCTCCTCCGGGCACAAGCACAGCTCAGCGTGAGGCTGGCGAGCAAAATTGCTTTTTAAAAGCCATGGGAGACTATTTCCCCGACCCCGAATAAAGCCGCTATTAACCTGACAGCTTCCTGGGCTGAGCGGGRAAGGGGGATTTTTGTGCAAAACCCTGGTGCCGCGGTGATATAATTCCTAATTCGCCCGTGCTGGAGGTCACACCGACTTTTTCCCACTCGAGGCGAAATTCCTGGGAGTTGGGCTGCTGTTTGCTTCCAAGATGTGGCTTTTTGAGGCACGCAGCTCTCGGGGTGGCAGAAATTGTCCGTATTTCAGCCGTGGATGTAAATCAGCTGGAACTCGCCGTATGGGCTGGCAAACCTGCCCGCACAGGTTTTCTTTTGTCAGAGCCCAAAATACACCGCACCGCACCTTGATTTCCTCCTTGGGGGGGATGAGGGATGTTGGGGGAGAGATTGCACAAGTGGAATGAACTATTAGCTGTTTAAACACTAGGATGATAAATTACCCGCGGCCTCTTGCGAAGCAGATGGGATTTGTGACATTAACAGTTGGAGCAAAGATTATTTTAATAGGGCTTTCCATTTCTTTTCTAAAGAAAGGATAATTTTTTTTTTTTTTTTAACTTTAAAGAAAAAAATAGAGCCGAGGCTGTTTCAGCTGAGCAAGGGACATCACACSTTTGAAAACAAACCCATAGTGTGAAGCTGTAGGGTTTGGAGGTGCTGGGTTCCCTCTCGATTAATCCCATATGTCTTCTCTGCAGTCCGCGTGGTGGGTTGAGGGGCTGCTTGGTTTTGGCTTTAGGGTTGTGAAATGCTTGTGATGCTTAACCATTTGGCTTTRCTTTTGCTAATCTTATCTATCCCATCCCCTGTAACGTCTATGAAAATCTCCCTGAAGGATGGAGAGYATCGGTGGGAAGCTGGTTAATCATTGTGGTTTGGGCTCAGCAGTTTCTCTATGTCTGGAGCTGAGAAAAGTGAACACGGATAACTGAGATATGGGGAAAATGAGGAATGATGTCTTGTTTTTACCTTCCTCAGCCCTTCTGGCTGTCCACACCCCAAATTCCATGTTTTTTTGGTGAGATTCAAGTCTTGCAAAAGTAGATTCGATGCAGAGCAATGTGGTTCTTGTCAAGATCTGGGAGCAGCATCTCACCTCTGTTTATGGCAGTTTTGTCCCCTCTTGAAATCACTTGAACGGGGACAAAGCACCCTGCAGAGCAAATAAACCACTGACTCAGGATCTGCTCATCTTGGCTACCTCCTGTGATCCCTGGGGACCCACAGGTCAGAGAGGGGAAATCCCATCCTGAGCCCACCCGTCCCCATCACGCCGCCCACCCTGGTCTGCCTTAAATACAACCGCGTCTCTGCGTTGAGGGAGGAGAGCCGACTTYTTCTTTCCGTCCCCAGTTTGGTGCCTATTGTATATTATTCTTCCATAGCCTGGTAATGTAGATTCCTGATACCACTGGGTTAATTACTTGCTAACGACTCCCCCTTTGGTAGTGGGGCTCTTGACTGAATGCAAAGGAGGTGCTTTTACATCCATTATTAGAAATCATTAAAGCAGAAAGGAATTCACAAAGAAATATTTTCTTTTTTTTTTCCCCTCATTCCCTGCATTTAATTCTGATTTTCCCCAGTGAGGGGGAAGATGGAGCAAAAAGTGTTCAGGCACTTGCAGGATGATTTTAGCTCCTGTTCAGGCCCTCGGTGTCTCTTTACATTGAGCCGTAAGGGCTAAAGCCACCGTCCCAGTGGCTGAGTTTCCCCCTATCCCGATGCTTGCATGCACTGGTGGGGGAAATAGGGTGAGGAGAAGGAGAAGACTGAGTTGCACATCCCCTTCTTTATATCCTGATGGGTAACTGGGGATGGCTCTGCTGTCTAAGCAGCTTTGCAATTCCCACTGATAAAACCATCAGCGTGAAGTGAAGGGTGATAACTTATCACTCAAAAGCGACTTGTGCAATGGCTCCTGATGGAGGGCTCCATGAAATCAAGCTGAATTTAGAAGAGCCAAAGGGACTAATTCTCATCTTGCTGTCACCGACACCTAGAGTAACTCCATTGAACTCCCCCAAACCCATCTAAGCAAATGCAGGATCAAACCTAAAGAGCAGATACTTCTTGGATTCTCATTAGCTCTCCTCTCCCTAAATCCAAGAAGTCACAAACGCAGAGTATAAAACCAGGACCGCATACCCCAAACCAGCAAACAACAAAAAATAACGAACGGATCAGAAACTCCTGTTCCCATTTACACCAAAATTCCTTTGTGAGGAAGCACTAATTGGTTGAATGAGCTTTATAGAGGGGGTAGACACGGCTCTTTGCTGCATGCATGTGGGGACCCCTTCTGCAGGGAAGAGCCAGTCTGAAGCAGGCAGAGCAAAAGCCTGGATGACCTTTACTTTCAATGGATTCACACCAAAAAAAAAAAAAAAAAAAAAGGAAGAGTAACCTTGTCAGCAGCAGTTTCTTTATCACGTGAGGGGTGTGTGCCTGCGAGTTAAGGGATTAATAGTCTCTGGTTGTAGGCTGGTTTGAACCAGCTTTGCTGTCTGCTCACATTGGCGCATGGGATCCGGAGATGGGGCTGCGATTGCATCTGTGGCGTCATTTGGACTCAGCCCGAGAGAGTTGACACTGGAAAAGCGTAGCTGTTGCTACACTTTATTCGATAATTATTCCTATTTTACGGAATAATTAAGGGGAGGAGGAAAAAAAAGGATCTCTGAAGCACTTTCGTTGTTGGAGAAGCAACTCAGGAGCATCCTGGTGCTCCAGATCCCAGCTGCCTCTTGGAGCCTCCCAAGTATTTAAAGAGAGAAAGAGCCAACTATCTCTTTTTTTTTTTTTTTTTTTTTTTTGCAGTCTGGAGGATTTATGGCCTCTATCATAACCTATGCAGCTTGTTTCACTTTCCAATAGCGTTCCCTTTCCCCTGCCCCCAATTAGTGAATGCAGCCAAGTGGGCCTTGTGGGCCTTGCTATAAAGACTTTGCTTTTTGTTCACTTGGCTGATGCAAGAGACAGAAGACAATCCCCAGATTTTCTTTCTGATGAAATATTGTTGCTAATCCAACTCCTCCATCCTTTGCTAGAACAGCAACTCTATTTGGGGTAGGCGGATTCCAGCCCTTCCTTTTTGCCTCTTTCCTTTAAAGGTTGCTATATTTGTTGTTAACCCAGAATTAATCCAGCAGCACATTGGCAAGAAACCTGGAAATTACCAGGATCAGTCCACCACGTCTTAGACACACGGGGATTCTCATCATACCTGATCTGCTCTAATGGTGSGCTGCTGTTGAAAAGACAGGTCCTGTTTTCCCCATTCCTGTGTCAGAGCTGGTAACCCTGTGGCTGGACAGCCCGATTTGTTGGAAAACTGACCCACCAAAGGGGGAAAAGGAAGATTAGAGGTTTTTTTTGTTGGATGAGTGAGCTGAACTGATTCATCCTGGGGGCACCTGGTTGCTGGGTGGGACTTGGGTTTGGAGGAGG
Source organism: Phoebastria nigripes (assembly GCA_035582835.1). NCBI lineage: Eukaryota > Metazoa > Chordata > Aves > Procellariiformes > Diomedeidae > Phoebastria > Phoebastria nigripes. The sequence continues at coordinate 625,555 of JAYKAV010003021.1, read as the reverse complement.
CAGCCAGGGATGGGGTGGGAAGCAGCAGCCCAAGGAGAGCAGGCATCCCGCTCCACCATGGTCAAGGGAGAGATGGGGCATCTCCAAGAATGGGTCTGGTCTTAGGTGGGTTTCATCCCCTTCTGGAGCAATTTCTTTCTCTTCACATCACCATAGAGACAACCTGAGGTTTCTGCACTTCTTACTTACGTACCTTAAGCTTCATCGGGTGACTTTGGGTCTTCAGCCCCGACTCCAGCTGCATTTCAGCTGATGCTTTGCCAAATGACACGTTCAGGAAGGCTGAGGGGTGCAGCATGAACAGAGGGGATATTTCCCGAATCCATCAAACAATGAACTTTCAAACACCTCCYCCGTGTATTATTTTTTAATTAGCCCTTGATTTTTGGCTATAGGGATTTCCACCATGGTGGTTGCCAGGGCAACCGGAGGTAGCCTAGGTAGCATCCTCTTTGTGTCCACATTCCCGAGGGGGGGACCAGTCCCCAAGCAATGGGCTTCCATCCAGGGCAGGATGTGTTAACACATCTCCCTTGGGTGGGAACGAGGTGGCAAAGTCTCAGCTGTGGATCGGGGAAGASTAGTGAGAAAAGTCTTTAAGGAAGAGGAGAGGAGAGGGAGGAAATCAAGTGCAGCGAGAAGAGTGAATTTGCAACAACATCGTAACAGGGCTTTCCTCTCTCCCACCCACCCCAACCATCAGCTGAGACCTGGGGTTCCTCTGCAGCCTAGTTTTAAAATCAGATTTTAACTTTTTTTTGGCAGGGAAATCTCAGTGTGAGGTTTCCGCCCAGGTCCTGCCATGCGATGGTGCAGGGGATGAGCAGAGCAGGGAGGAGGCATCAGGGCATCTGCAGGCTCAGGGAGAGATGTGGGATTTGGGGAGAAGGCTAGCACCCTGCTAAGAGCTTCATCCAACCTTGGCTCCATTACCCACCACTGGGTCTCCTTGGGGTTGTCTCAGGATATTTGATGTGCAGAAAGGACGAGCAAGATACAAAGACCAGAGCCCTGCAGCCACTCCAGGCACCTGAAACGTGGGGGACGATGCTGCACCCCCAGCAGCTCCTGTTGAAATCAGTGGGTATAACAAGCCCCCCAGAGCTGTCAGATGGCCAAAATTTATCCCTGGGATCTCTCCACACCACAACAGCCATAGAAATGAAGAGGTCATGGCTGAACCAGCCTGAGAGTGGACTGTTTTCTCGCAGTGGCTTTCCCCTCGCCATCCCAGGTGATGGGGCTGGTGGTTTCTGGCCCGTGGTGTTTCCTCCAGGTGAATCTCCCCAGTGCTGCAGGAGGATAACTCATCTTCCTTTTACGAGGGGATACCTTGGCTTCCTGCCTTTATCAACAGAGCAGCTCATAGGCAGCAATCCAAAGGCAATTTGATGCGGTTTCAAATGCACGCTGTACACAGATGAACTGTAAATGCCTGCGGCATGTTTCTTTCCACATTTCAAAGAGCGCTATCGATTGCTCCRTGCAATGATGAAGCATGCCTGTACCTGACTAAGCTCTTCGTTGATTATCTGGCAACGCAGGAGTCTCTTTCTTGGACTGGAAGATGACCAGTACCTTTATTTCTCCTATCTTTTAGCAGAGCTATTGGCCAAGTGGCTTGTTAGCTTATGAATGCTTCATGTTGCTCCATAAGGGAGTTTTTAACTGGTAGTRATGGATTGCATCTCATCTGCAAAGCAATTGCAGAGCCAGTAAGGGAGAATTTGGGGCAGTGCTGCGAGGAGGGAAGAGGCAATAGATGCTGTGCAAATACCTAAGCTGAGCTTTGTGTACTGCATTTCAGCCGCGTAATGTTTCGTGCTTGCTGCTGGCTGGAGCCATGGATGTTGCAGTGGGAGTCACTGTATCTGCCTGCTTCTGGCGATCATTTTTGAGGCTGATCGGGAAGGGAATTCCCATGTCAAAAGGGGTTTGAGCAGCTGCATATCAAAGCCCAGTGTTGGCTTTGATTCTTCTCTCAGTTAAACTAGGACTTTGGAGATTGCCCTCTTGCTTTTCTTCAGGTGGCCCAGCAGGAGCCCATGAAGGTCTTACCACTGCTCAGAAAGCCAGGTCTCACACAGATGTGTCTTTGGACCTGCTGGGGACTGATCCAGCTCCCACCAGAGCCAACAGGATGCCATGAGGAACTGAGCTGGGCTTTCAAAGGAGAAGTTAGGAGGCACTTTCCCTGTTGAGACATCAAGTGGGAATAGCCACTGGGTGGGATTTGGGAGAAGAAATACCAGTAGACTGAGCTGACGTTAACGCAGGTACTTCCCTGTACATGAGACATTTAACATTTGGGTTTTTGCTTTTTGAGTTTCCAAAGAGCTCCCCACTGCTGTAATTTCCCCTGGTAATAAAACATTTCAGTGCATTCCAAATGCAGCTTCATGAAAAAAAAAGTAGTATTTAGTTTAGGAGGGACTGCAGAAGGGAGCAAGCTATGGTCTGTCTGCACAGAACCAGAGGGGATGAGCCTTGATGTCATTAGGAAAGGGATATCTGGAAACGTGTCTGCAGAAAGGAGCTCTACCCTCCGTGTCCCCTCTGCACACATATGTGTTTTCTCAAGAAACAGTCGAATGGGCTGGGACTAGGGCTCAGCTTACTGATTTTCTGTTGTTTCTATAGAATAATGGACCCCAGAGGACTGCGTGTTGGCCTTTAGCAATGCTTTGGTTGCAGGCTTTTTGGCCAGAGTCCCAATTTCTGCTCTCTATTTGCAGGAGGTCTGGGAGTTACTGCCAGACAAGTCGTATCGGTGATCAGGACAATATTTTTGCAATGTTTTTTCCCCTTTGCACTTCTTTTGCACATTGGCAAGTAGTCCCTGGTCGGTCTCCTGGGAAGGAGAGCAGGGCCAAGAAGACCATGCTGAAAAGGGAGAGAAACTGCTGCCAAGGGGTGGGTGGGGGGAGATGAAGTGTGAACTTCTAGGAAATGGTCCTAGGAAGGTGCAAGGGCTGTGGGGAAGGCACCTCAGCCAGATCAAAGGGTGTGTGGGAAAGATGATACTGCAAGGAAGTTAATGAAGTGCTTTTAAATAGCGGTGGGAAAGGTGAGAATAGAGACCGGGGCGGGGGGGGGGCTGAGGTGGGGATGGGAACACGCGTTTAAAGGGGACTTTTTTTTTTTTTTTTGCTAAATGAGTGCTTGGCACGTGAGTCTCTGTTTATCGCCAGCAGTGTAGCCAAAGAGCAGTGCCAATGGATCTGCTTGCCTGGTTTGGTGGGAGTTTTTGTTGCCAGCCTCCTGTAGACCTTGTTTGTAAGGCATGAGGAGCCATCACCCATGACTGCAATGGGAACCAACGAGGACAGCCCTTGCTGCCTCTGCTGACCTGCAGGATGCTGGCATGCTCCAATTTACCCTCTCCAGAGATACAGAGCTAAAGCTTTTTTGGCTGGCTGTTGAAATCACACAGCTGCTGTTGCCCACAGTTGTGCAGAGGAGCTGTTAGGATGCGATCTGAAGAGGTCCAGCAAAGCCGGTGAGGTGCAGATCAGCTCTCTTCCTCCCTCGACTGTGATGGAGGGACAGAAACGACTTAGATGGAGGAGGGTCAAAACCAGAGGGGTGGAGAGAGCTCCTTGCTTGCCAGCATCATTAATCAGAGAGAATACTTAATGTAATTAGCAAAGACTCCCCAGAGGCTGTGTGTGAAACAAATTGGCTCTCTTCATTCGATGCCTGTGCGGAATGCTGGGCCTACCAGAGCAGAGTCTGGGTTAGACTGAGCAGTCCTTGGTTCCTCTGCTTCGGCAGGTGAGGAGCCAAGTGGCCGTTGTCTGTCCTGCCTGCCACCAGCCCAAGGAGGGTTGGTTTTAGCCCTCTTTTTTAGCCAGTTGACATAAAGCAATGATCCTACTTCTAAATTTGCATCTGAAGTCTAAGCAAGGGAGACATGCTGTCCATTTGGGCAGTAGGCAGCTGGCCTTTCTAGCTGTTCATGCTGTAGGATGTTCTGATGATGCCGTTATCTCTGTCATCTATAGGAAATTTGAGCAGAGCTTTGGTTTTTCCTTCCCTGATAAGGGTTTTGGACACCTAAGGCTCCCACTGGGCGCACAGCCTACATGATTTCTCCAACTTGTCAATGCAGGGTCTTGAACCCAGCACTCCCAAATCTCACGTGGATGCCCTGACATGAAGACCTCTGTGTGCTGAAGTTTACCAGGCTGTAAAATGACTCAGGGTTTGAGCTGTCATTTAGCTTCTTCCATGGTCCAGTCAAAAGGATACATGTTGGATAGATCTTGCTTTAAGGCAGCCTGCTGTTCTTACAGCTAATTTCCAGTTGTGTCTTAACTTGGTTATATCTGCAGAGACTGTTAACCCAATATTTTTTTCTCCATCAAGTTCCCAGTGGGGTTCACAACATGAGAGACAAAGTGTTTGGGACATAGCCCATGCTATTTGAGGGTACACTTAATCTATCCCTTTGGAAAGATGGAGGAGAAGACTGCACGACTCAAACTGTTACACATCTTCAGTAAATAATTTCTACGGCAATTAAATCTATTTTCTTATCGTCTTGTTTTCCAGGTCAACAATGCAGTTCCTAGCCTGGTTCAATTTGCTGCTTCTCCTTCCTTGTTTTGGTACCACCAAAACCTGCTTCCCTGGCTGCCACTGCGAAGTGGAAAGCTTTGGTCTCTTTGACAGCTTTAGCTTGACCAAGGTGGACTGCAGTGGAATAGGCTCACACATTGTTCCTGTCCCAATCCCTCTGGATACCTCCTACTTGGATCTATCATCAAACAAACTGGGAACAATCAATGAATCGATGCTTACTGGCCCTGGATACACCACCTTGGTGAGCCTCGACCTGAGCTACAACAAAATCGCCAAGATTTCCTCCACAACCTTCTCTAGACTTCGGTACCTGGAGTCCTTGGATCTGAGTCATAACTCTCTGGAAGTCCTTCCAGAGGACTGTTTCTCCAGTTCTCCTCTGGGTGACATAGATTTGAGCAATAACAAGCTTTTGGATATAGCTATGGACGTTTTTGCTTCAAAAGGTCAAGGAAAACCCCTGAATGTGGATCTATCCAATAATATGCTCAGCGCAATTACAAGGCACCGTGAAAAGAGCATCCCCAACATCCAGAACTTAAATCTTTCTGGAAACAGGCTAACGTCTGTGCCAAATCTTCAAGGGATTCCTCTCCGATACTTAAATCTTGATGGGAATCCTCTAGTCAATATTGAGAAAGGAGACTTCACGGGGCTGAAAGATTTGATTCATTTATCCCTCAGCAGCCTGCATGGCTTTGGAGAGTTGTCTCCTTATAGCTTCAAGGAACTGCCAGCCCTCCAAGTTCTGGATTTATCCAGCAATCCCGACCTGAAGTCACTGACTGCTGAAGTTATCTTTGGTCTGAACTCCCTACAAGAGCTCAACCTCTCCGGGACAGGCGTGTCATCCTTGCCAAAGACTGTGCTGAAATACCTGCCTTCCATCAAAAGCATCACCTTGGAGAAGAACATACAGTGTCTTAAGACCATCAGAGAAGGACAGTACCACCGACAGATTGGGCTGACCAAAAAAGAGGTCCTCAGTTGCCACGACAGCCACGGGTCCGTAGCAGCAGCGCCTTACGTTTCGTGATGAAAGCTGGGGAGAAGGGGTGGGGAAGGGAGGACGGGGGGCTGTGGGATTTGTACAGATGTCGGACTGAGATGGCTTGCAGTGTGCCTTTTGTAAAACTGTCAATAATTTATATATTTGTATATGCCAATACTTGATTGTTTGTGGATTTTGTAAACTCTCAAATCCTGGCCCACATCATCTGCAGGCTCCAGATTTTGCCCAGTGCATTGAGGTCCTGCATGCAGCCCGTTAGCTCAAGAGCGGTGTTGCTGAACAACGGGGACCAAGCTGCTCTGCAGGTCCCAGGGCAGAACAGCCGGTCTGGAGCAAACCTTCAAGCCCCAGACACGTTTGTAGGAGCAAAGCTACGTCTCTCCAGAGCACACACCAAAAGGTACCGACTCCGTAGCTACTTGCTTACAAACCCATGCATCATCCTTTTTTTAATTATTACTCCCAAAGAAGTGCCTTCTGGATGTTGCCTTCATTAGCAGCACCCTGTTCCCTGTCATGCACTTTCAGTCTTGAAGAAACATTTCCAGACAAACCTGAATACAGGGTGCTCCTAATGTGCTGCTTTTTACATGTTATTTGCATAGGTGTGCAATGAACATTAAGTCGAGAAGTTTTCCCACAATTTTCTCCCTATTTTCCCATCTCGATCCTTTTCACGTCAAATTACTTCAGGTACAACCTTGGCAACCTCCCATCTGTCTAACCTTAGCGAACTATTGCTCAGAGATGATGAGCCGCGGAACAGGAGAAGCAGAGGGGTCTGCCAACAGCCGCATCTCACCCAGGAACCAGCCTCCATTGAAGCAAATTAACTGAGCTGCAAAGTCAAGAGATCGTGTAGCCTAGCTTAAATAAAAAATAATAAAAAAAAAATCCCTCCTCCCTTTCTGGGGAAGCTTGGAAGAAAACCTTGACAGGGATTCTTGTTCTTGACAACCTTATCAAACCAAGACCCAGACCCAGAGGACGTGAGAGTAAGCTGTTTTCATGCTGACGTCCCCCATCTGAACACAACATCTGCGACTCAGCTGGGCTCGTGTGAGGCAATTTCCAGTGCCGAAACACTCTCTAGAACGTGCCAGGGGAAGAATTAACACTGACGCCTGCGACCCTGGAGCGCTTTGCCTATCGGGGAAAAATCTTGGGTTTTTTTTTCCAGAGTTGTGGCTTTTCTTTCTCTCACACAGCTCCTTGGCTGCTAACTGAAATCTGATAAAAAGCCTGGTCCTCAGAGATTTACTCATTTTTTCCTCCATTGCTGAAATGCTGGCAAAGCAAAGGGGAACCCCTCTTGTCCCCCTTCTTCTCCAGGCTAGGAGAAGGCCGGGGAAGGCAGCACAGCTTGACTCGGTGCCATCTGTGAAGCCTTCAACCTGCTTATAGGAGCTCCTGCAGTGGAGGTGTCTGCTGAGGTCTGGTCCACATCTGGCACGCTCTGTCCCAGGGATGGGAAGGGATGTGGTGGATGGGGTTCCTGCTCGGGTTGGTGTGCAGCTTGGTCTCTAAACCCAGCCTTGCATCAGGACAACCTTCAATGTCTGAAGCTGATTTAGGGAGGTCCATGCAAAGGTGATGCAGATATAAACCCATTCCACAACCCTCCTTGGGAGCATTGGGAGGAGCTCAGGCTTCGTCCTCACACCCCCAGAGGTCTTTTTCCAAATGGAAACCCTATTGCCCAAAGCAGCTGTCTGCAGGGATGGTTGAAACCCACTGAGTCCATAAAAGCCAGAGTTAACACCTGACTTTGGATACTGAAATCCCTCTCCCACATTTTCATCCATCTCCTTTTCAATGATTTGTTTGTGGACCTTGGGGTGGGATTTTAACACTTTCTTTCAGCGCTGGGGGTTTTCCCCCTCTGCTGACCCTTTGCAATGCTCGACCAGCCTTCATAGTCACAAGAAACATTGATTTTTCTTAAAAAGGCAATGGGACTGCCTACAGGCAGGGATCTGGAGGGGAACAGCAACCAACTGCAGTGCAAGACAGGGGCAGTTTGGGAGGGAGGAGGTGTTTTTTAGTGGATCTTGCCTTTTTAAGAGAATTCTTTTCTGCTGGCAGAAAATGTAATTTTTAAAGAAGTTGTTTAATTTTATAAGTCTGTACGTAGATGAAATGTTTCGGGGATCATATACCGTCAATGTTACTGTCTTTGCACCACTGTGGTAAATTTAAAACCCAGTGTGACAATCCAGTTGAAGACTGCAAGATTTCCATGTGTAATCTCACGCTAGCTGCTAGCAAAATAAGTCTTAGCAAAAGCTGGCAAATACCGTTGCTGTGTTAGTTTGTTTTTTTTTAAGAACCTCTGCAGCATTGTAAGGCTTTGTGATTACTCACAATATAATAAAGTGATTTGGAGGAGAATAAATCTAGATCCCCCAGATTTATTGCCTTAGTGCTGGGAGGGCGGCAGCTGTCGCTGGGTCTGAAATGCAACACGGCTTCTCTCTTTGCTCTGCTCAGCCCCACCAGCCTCACAAGTGTTGCATCTCCAAACTGGGGGCAGGATTTGTCCCGCTGTGTTTGGCTCGCTGGGCTCCTCTCTGGCAGAAAGGCTTGAGAGCTTCACTGGCTGACTCAAAGGAAATCATGGACACGTGGCAGTGAAGCAGCACAAGAGTATCTGGAGCAAATTTCCTGCTCCAGGATCTGCTCCAAAGCTTGTCAGAGATGGTGGGGGTCTCTTCACAGATTTGGCCAATATGTGGGACACAGTTTGCTAGGGTTGAAAGGCTGGATTCGCAGAGTGGGTGATGCAGGGAGAGCCCACAAGCTGTTTCACAAGACCATGGGGGTGGGAGGAAGCGAATGGGTGCAGGAGCGATGCCACAGCACAGAAAGCTGCACGCTGCCAGACCGCAGAGCTTTCGGTGGTGAGATACACGTGGTCCAGCTTCAGCACCGCTCTCCGAGGAGCGGGGGCTGCTGCGTGGAGGGCTAAGAGCATGCAGAGCCATTGCAACTAAAGAATAAATAGAAACATCTCAGGAGGGCTTTGCCTGCTCTTAAATAGCAAATTTAATTTTAAGCACTCCTCGATGCTGTGTATAAAAGTGATGCAAGCAGACACCCAGTGAGGAAACCACCCCCGGGAAGCTGCAGCGTTCCTGGTCCTCTCAAGCCTGAAGGAACAACTGCATCTTCCATCCATCCAGGCAGAGCTGCAGGCTGCCTGGAAGAGGCTGTTGGTTCTCCATCTGCCTCCCAAAACTGCCCTGTCCTCCAGGACGTCATGCAAGGTACAGTCAGACTATAATCCTAATCTCCAGGAGAGGCCAGATCCTGCTCCCAGCGCTGTTATGGACTGTAGGGGAAAAGCCATCACCAACCCTTAGAGATGACTGCTCCTCTGTCCACCATTGCGTGCTGTGACCACTAGGCCATACCACCATGCTCCTTCTGGATGGGATCCCTCCTGCCCTGAGACAACAGACTCACTTGGAGCAGTGAAGGGTGTCCTGCTGTCCCGGTCTGCCAGGGGATGGACACTGTCCAGGGAGCAACAGGTCTGAAGCTGACTTCTCCCACTTCCATGTGAATGCCCCACTTATATGATGCTCCAGCCCTGTGCTGGACCTTGTCCCTCCCAGTACTCCTTTGCCCCCTTGCCTTAACTTCTTCTCATTTTGCTATTTTTTTATTTTTTTTGCTCTTATTTACATAGTCTTTCTGAAGCCCTCTGCATGGGAAGAAGCATGCAAGCCTCCATCGGCAGCGTGAGCCCCTGCGTTGCCCACATGTGCGTCCCTCTCCACCACGGGACCCAGACACCTGAACCATAGCCCTAATGTCCCCATGGAGGAGGAAAAGGTACACGGTGGCTTCAGGCTTGGAAAATTTGAGAAGGCCTTCATGCCAGCTTCCTGAAGCTGCTGTCAGCTTGATAACACGGCATGATGGACTAAACCCTGGTGTCAGACATCACCCGAGCCACCCATGCCAGGAAAGGCAGCCAGGCTGGTTAGCTGCAAGCTCTGGCTGTCTCCAGGATCAGCTCAGCTCTGTGGCCGGATACGTTTGCCCTGGCAAGCAAGATGGGCGTTTTAATTAGAGGCTGAATATTTTTAGAAGCAGGAAAACCTCAGTGGAGGCTGGGCAATAAGGATAAGCTGGGTTAGGGAGGGGGAAGAAGTGGTTGAGCTGGCATTTGCTTGCAGCACTCTGTCTCCTGGAAGGTTATCAGCATCTCACCCCGCTTTCCAGCGTGTTGGAAAAGACACCAAGGATTGCTTCCCCCCATCCGTCTCATGCCCAGGGCAGCATAGGACAACTTTCTTCTCTTTATTTGAAAAGATGCACCTCTTGGTACCCAAAAGCTCCCATTTTCTTCTCRCGGGTCTGTTGGAGCTGTTTCTCCCGGCTGTCAGCTGTCAGCCTACAGAAGTCCTTCGCTGACTGATTATGTGACTGACTTCATAGCAGCAGTAGGTGCCATCCCTTTTAAAAATAGCTGCTCCTCTGTACATTTTCCATTTTGCAGGAGGTTTTTATTTCCCACAACGCATTTGTTCCAGACACCCTGGCTTGGTCAGGCTGGAAAGCATGGATGCACTCTTGCCATGCCAGAAAATAATGCTGCATGGCTGGGCAGAATCCTTCTGGCTGCCCCGGGATCTGCCTCCTGGGAAAGCTTTGGGGCAGCAAAACCCTCTGCATGTTTCTAGAGGCAATGCTGTAGCATTATTCCTGCCCCATCGCCCCTGAGACATCCCCTTCCTTCCCTTTTTGAGTAGAGAAGCAGACCTGGGAACCTGATTAAAAGGTGGAAAATTGGAGCTGAAACTAGGCCATCAGATAAATCCTTTCCTGTAACAAGCAAGGAGTCGGAGCACCGGCCCTTAATCACGGTCTTTGTCTCCCAGCATTTGTATGTCTGTGCGCACGCGTCCCTCAGCGCCAAAACAAACCCACCCCCCTCCTGCCCCATCCCTGCCCCTGCAGTGCCTTTCATTAATGGCATTAAAATAAAAGTGGTTCATTCTGCCAAGGAGGAGTGCCCCGGAGAAAGCAGTGCCCCTCTGTGCCAGGCGCTGTGCATCCTTCAAAAAACCCCTGCCAGCTGCAAAGGGGTTTGGGCTGCGGGATGTGCTGCCACCCTGCCCAGCTTCATCCCCTCCAGTGGTCCAGCCTCCGCTCCGGGTGCACTCCAGGGGGATGAATCAGCCTGAAAAAAAACCCAAAGTTTTGTCCCTGGAAACTTTCTCACCACCGTGGTGATGTCCTTTAACCCCCGTCTCTGCCTGCCTGGACCTCTGCGCCACGTGCTCCCCTCCTCTTCCTCGTTAGCGGTGGATGTGTGTCACGGCGCTTGCTGGTAATTGACTCGGGCTGTGCTGGGAATTTGAACCTACATTTCAAAGAGATCGTTAACCTCTTTTTCCTTCTCTTTGAACTGCTTCACTTTATTGTAGGTTAAAGGAAACACAAGGCTTCTTCCTCCCAGAGCCCCTTTTGACGGGAGCCCCGTACATTAGAACCAGTGGTTTTTCACCAGCGATGATGTTGGCAGCGGCATGCTGCTATGCAGCGTGTAATGATGCATTTTGGTGGGATCAAGCTGCCCCTTGATTTCAGAGGGGATTGCAGGTAAAGGAATGGTCCAGAGATGCCCAAGGGATTGGCAGAGGCACGTAACATCACGTTACGGCAGCAGTTGGAGGGGTCTCAGCCAACAGAGGACCAAGGAAGGGCCACAGGTTATGAGTCACTCACCCAGAAACTAGGTTCAAGCCCCTCTACCATGCTGGACTTTCTGGATGGGCTTGGGCACATGAATGACAACTTTTCCAAGGTGTGTTTCCACGGGTGGTTTAAGTCACCCTGTGACGGCAGGGCAGCAGAGAGAGGTTGTCCTGACCTTCCTTTCCATTACATCAAAGCCAGCATTTGTGCAGCCCTTCACTGTATCAACAAAGAAGACCAGTTTTCAGACAGATCAGTGAGCTGAACCAACCCATCAGGTGGCCATGCAGCCGCTAGCAGAAATGCACAGCGAGAAGAGCATGGTGCCCTGCACAACGAGCACTCTGAGTCCCTCTTCACAATAGTATCTGGACTCTATGAGCGATGTCTGCATCCATTTTAGGTTCAAAACAGGTGGACTGAAGGCTCCCAAGTACCTCTGAGCATCTTGCCTGCTTGTAACCTATAACTCGGCCCTGCTTGGGCTGCTATGAAGATAAATGTATGTAGGACTGTGAGGCGTTGGACTACTAGATTAGGCAATGTCCTGAAAGACAAGCTCTGCATCACCAGAGAGGACACCTGCATTGGTAGGTCTCCATTGACAACCGGGGTCATCCTCGGGCCTATGGTCCTAAAATCCTTGCATTGTTAATGATGCTTTCTCAGCTCACATTAGCTATCCTCTTTGCCCCCATGGTAGATGCTCTTCCAAGCCATCTCTGAGAGGCTGCAGTATGTTCAATACCCTTCTTGTTCAGTAAGTCTTTGAGAGGAACTATCTCAACACCTTCTTCTCACCACCTGGGACAGGATCAGGTATGATGGGAAGGAAGAAGGTCCGGGATGGAGCAGAGCTCTGACATGACCCCAAAACTGAGGTCGGGGTCCTTCATGGGGCACATACCTCTATGGCTCTGATGAAAGCTATAAGGCCTGAAGCTCTTTTCCAGCTTGTTTTTCCCCTCATTTTGACTTCATTTCAGCTGCCCTTGAATTTGGAAGGCAAGTCTTCCATGTCCTCACAGCTGTACTACTGTGCCTAATTCAACCACACCAGGCTGTTAAGTCCCCTTCTGCCAATGATTGTCCTTACCTTTTTGTAGGACTCATCCATACAATAATTATCACAGCTCAGAAAATCCCTAGATTTCAACTGAGCCCTGCTCACTGACCAAATCTAAGCTCTTAGCTTCAGCTATTGTGAGGGAGAGCACGTCAGCATAAACTTCAGTCAAACATTTACGCTAATATGTCCTACCTCATGGTTGCAATGAACTAAATGCATATAGTTACCACAGGTCGGCCAGCATTCATAAAACCTCGTTGCGTTGATCAAACATCTGAGAGCTCATATTAAAGCATAAATCAATCTGTGCTGTTCCATAACCTTTAGGATATTTCTGAAGAACAATATTCTACAGTCTTTTTTTTGCTTTACCCGTACTCATTGCCGTCATTTCTTTTATCGCTTCAGTGATTACGAAACCTGAAATAACGGAGAGATTTATTTGCTGGAAGAACTGGGCATCTCTGGAGGTAATTCTCAGACCTGCTAATCGTCTGTCTCTGTCTAAGGTAAGAAACTCCTGATGAGGGAGTAGCTTTTCCTGTGAGATATACCAAGGAAAACAGATTCCTGTTTGGTCCTTACCTGCAGTCTCTTTTGAAGGAACACAAGGGGCAAGATTTTTCCCTATTTTGCTACTAATCCTAATCACCAGCATAAAAATTCTCCGTTTTCCCCAGAAGTATTCGTTCATAGAATTTTTCTCATTTAAATTTTTTGTAAAGTGATTGTCTTCAAAAAAAAAAAAACCCCACCCAACAGCTGTCTGTTTGTCATAGTGCCATCTGGGACCTGCATCCTAGAGACCGCAGAGGTGAAAATGCCTTTGAATAAACAGGAAAGGAGGAGGGCGCAGAACGTATCCCTGCAACATCCCATGGGAAACGCCTGAGTAATTCATGGTGCCAATTGTGCCACAATGCTATTTTTACCACTCTTTCTTAAATGTCCTGTGGCAGCATCCTCAACCTCCCAAGACCAACGCTCCTCCACGGCTAAATTAAGAAGGATCCTGCCCCAGAGATCTTGCAACCAGAGAAGACCTCCAAAGAGGATATTATCACAGAAATATGGGAAGATTAGGACTGTGTTTCAGTCAGTTTTCCCAAAGCCTCATCACAAAGCTGTATTTTGTCCTTGGTCACTTTAGGAACCCACATTGGCTCCATCTAGTCCATACCTGCTTGCTGTAAGATTGCCCTAATGGTGTGTCAAGCCTTTCGACAAGTCCGCTGGGCTTCTCCCCTTGGAGGCTATTTCACAGCTGGGTTTGAATTCACCAGTGAGAAACCTTTTCGCCCAAAAATATTCCCCATAAGAATATTCTTGTCTCTACTTTTGCTCATCAGCTATTTCTACGTTCACACACAAGCAGGCCAGTCTCTGCTCCACAGGAGTAGTGTAGACACTTGGTGATGCCAGGAAAAGAGGTGTTGTTCTGGGAAAGAGCAACACCAGGCTCACAATGGATTTGGGTTTCATTGCTTTGGGGGAAAAATAGTGCTTTTCTGCAGTGGCTCTGCAAATACTGTTTGCTGGGTTTCAGCAGCCCCTGAAAAGCAGTGGTAGGTCCTTTATGCATGGAGAACATCCCCCAGTCACAGCCTGCCGTTCATGGGCAACCAATTTAGGCAGGCAAAAGCTCTGTCTGGAGTTGCTTCATCTTCCCCCTTCCTGAAGCTAAAATCAGAGCTGTAAAATGTGCGTTGTGCCGGCATCCCATAGCAAAGTGGAAGCACCACAGCTGGCAGGGACCCCATCCTAGAGTCACCAAGGGGATATTGAAATTACGGTAACAGCCCCAGCAGCCTGATGGAAATGGGGTGGTAATTCCTTTGTTTTCCCTCTTCAAGCTACAGCAGAAGGACCCCAGGACAACCCTTGTGTCAGGACACGTCCCCATTTCAGTGCCACAGATCCCTGCGTTATCTGCTGCAGAAGAGAACCTGGTTGCCCCATCTGAAGCAACAGTTTCGCATGGCAGAGCAGAGCTATGCAGTTTCCAGCAGAGCTCTGGAGCCAGCCAAGCACCATTAGCCTAGTTTTTCATCCAAGCAAGGAAGTCCTGGCTCCTGGCAGGCTTAGCTTTGGCACCAAGCTCAGCTGACACCTGGCCAAAGCATTCTGGCTGCAGCTGGACCTGCCTGGCTTCTGTCCCACCAGCTTGGGTCTCTCCTCATCACACTTCCCTACCCTCTTGGTTCAGCATGGACAGAGCAAGCTTGTGTGCCTGCCCAACTGAGCAATGGGGATAGCTACAGACTTGGGAGTTAGAGGGGCTGTTCAGACTCCAAACCTCTTCATATATCCAAAGATCCCCGAGATTCAAACTCTTCCTTGCGAAGTACTTTGTTGTCCAAGAACAGAGATTTCCCTTCCGTCTGACAAAGGTGGTGCTGGGCAGCTGGGCACAAGCAGGGATGAGCAATTTGTTGTATTTGCTTTTATTGCTTATCTTCCCTCCTTCAAACTCAAGGTATGTTTGAAAGCCTATAAGAAAGCTGCATGGCTCTTCCCAGGGACTGAACTAATCTCATAGGCAGTTGGAAGAGAGGACAAAATCCCAGAAGCTGACAGGCTCTGGTAGATCTTCCCTAATGGTTGCAAAAATCTACACTCTATTTCTTAACGCCCTTGGTGATTGCTAGGGAGAGAGGAAGACAGCTTGCGCCCATGGCAGTCCTGCTGCACACCCACCTCTCTTCTCTCCTGGCCTCTTCCACCACAGTAGTCCTGGGCAGAAATACCCTTGGGGTGGCAGAAAGGATTGTCTCTGCTCTAGGAGCCCAAAGCAAGGTACCWCATTGCTGTCCCTGCCACACTGCCTGCCCCATTGCTGTCCCCATCAGAGCCAGCACCTGGTTGGGCAGAGACTTTCCAGGCCTGGTTCCACCATTCAGCAAAGACACTGAGAATATCCCCTATCCCTCACACCCTCGACTCTGTTCACATGCATACAATGTGTGAAGGCATAGAAAACATGGGAACGTTTGCTTTTAGCATGGGAGCTCTGGGCAGCAGGCATGCTAAGGGCTAAGAGCATACCCCAAGCTGTTTGCTGCATCTGCATTGCTCTGTTACAGAAAAAGCCCAGCATCTTGGCTCAAGTCCTAGAACCAGGGGCCTCAACGGCCAACTCACCCATGGCATCAGCTTGGTATCAGCCAGATTTATACTTTCTGAAAGGAGCGTGTCTCCATCGCTCTTGCAGACCTGCAGCAACGGAGATGCTGTATCCTCTCTAAAGAAGTAAATTTCAGCCTTTATTTTGCCCTTCTCATCATAGAATTACAGAATCATGGAATGGTTTGGGTTGGAAGGGACCTTTAAAGCTCATCTAGTCCAACCCCCCTGCCATGGGCAGGGACATCTTCAACCAGATCAGGTTGCTCAAAGCCCCGTCCAACCTCACCTTGAACACTTCCAATGATGGGACATCCACAGCTACTCTGGGCAACCTGTTCCAGTGCCTCACCACCCTTATCATAAAAAGTTGCTTCCTTATGTCTAAGCCCTTTCCTCCTGATGTATCTGGTCCAGGAGGACTGATTTTGCTGGGAACAGAGAATGAGTTGCAATTAAGATTCAGCCCTTGGCTCAGGTTAAGCTCCTTCTGGCAGAAGAGTTTAGGTGAGCATGGGTGTGAATTCCCTTAAAACTGGGCTAGATGTTCAGCTCATTCAATAGATCCTTGATGGGGCATGACAGTCTGGCTCGGGCTCTGAAAGCTCCAGGTCCGAGGTTCAGAGACATCATTTTAAAAATTTCCTACTTACAAAAAGAGCACAAGGTCAGGACTAGTGGATGCGCTCAGCAAGATCACAGCCAGTGACTCTGAAATCCCTGACAGACCTCTCTAGTCCCTGTTTGGAAGAAGGCACCATGACGAGGTGGATGGAGCAGAAAGCTAACCATCTGCGGCAAGGGAGAATTATCTGCTGTAATGACATCTTTCAAATCAATAGGCCTGGATAACTCACTGGCAGGAGCCATCAAGAAATGACCCAAAGAGCCATTAACATTAAATCTAACAAGACTTGGGGAACCTCAGGGAAGAGGAATGGGCTGGCACAGGGCCTGGGTCATGGCAACATGGGCAGAGGAGAAAGGGACAACCAGAAGGGTGAGCACCATCAGTTCTTAGCAAAACAATAGAGCAGTTAATTTGGGATTTCATCAACGAGCTTGTAGTCTGGACAAATGCACATATGTCTATAAACATAGTCAGATGGCGGAGCAGAAAACCTTCATCAGCATTCATCACGTTTCAGCCTCTGAGYCTCTGCTGATAAAGGCAGCTGTGGCGGTTTAATACATCGCAGTTCCTCCAAGGCATTCTGCTTTTTTTCCTTCTGAACTGCATTAGATGAGATTAACAAAACATGCATTAAACGGTGTCAGGACTGGCCCCCTGACAGATCTTGAAACGTGGCTGTAAAGGGATGGGGTCACAACCCTTTTCTTACCAGAGATGGCTTAATGTAGACAGCCATGGAGAAGCAGATGGAAGCAGGTCCAGGCATGGAGGATTAAAGGGCTCAAAGCCCAGAGGCAGGCTCAGGAGGATGGGCTGGGGAGGAGGCACTGGAAGGAGGTGCAGAAGGACTTCAAGGGGACTGAGAAGCGGATGGGGTTGGCGGGAGCAAAGGTCTGTGGGATAGGAAACGTACTGGGCTGATACATAGGTGCATCCACCGAAGGAAAGAGAGTCAAAGGGGTGTCAACCTGGAGGGCAAATACCCCGACAGAGGGTATTTCACCCCTAAAGGGTGAGAGACAGCCTTGAGCTGCAGTGAGTTGGGGATGGGTGAGAGCCAGCCAAGCTGATGTACCAGAAGAGGCCCACAAAGGTCTTGGGCATCCAAAATGAAGAAAGATCCCTTCTTTCCCTAAGACACCTTCTTGCCTTAGTAGACAGTAGGCTAGGGCTGCTAGGAGGTGATGGGTCAGTTCTGCTGGCCACACACCAGAGGCTGGGGAAATAGCAGAGGGCCAGGGATTAGATGCACAACCTGACAACGTAAAGATTTAGGAACGTAACCTTATTCATCAAAGAGACGGCTGAGAAGGATCATTACATATGGGTATTTACATAGGGGAAAACAGATAGTGAGGCAGAGAAGGGGAGGTTCTTCAGCCATGCTGATAAGGGCAATAAGAAGACATGATGGGTGGAAGATAGCACTAGATTAATTCATCCTTTGAAGTGGACACCAACTCACTGCTATGAAGGTATTTAACTATTGGAACAGCTTATCAGGGAGGCTGCCAGGTCACCACTGCTTCTTATGTTGAAATAAAGATTAGGTATCTATGAACAGAGATGCTCTAATCCAATTTCTGGGAAAAATCTATTTTCTGTATACAGAAGGTCAGATAAGATGATCCTGGTGGTGCCTTTTGACTGTGCAGTCTGTGAATTTAGGGAGCACAAACTCCCCTGTGTAAGGATCCGTCTTCATCTGGTACATGACGTGTCAGGCAAATCAAGGGGAAATGCATAATACCGGCTGAGATCCCAGCTCAAGAGCATGCAGCCAATGCTGGGCCGAGAGCTCAGAAATTCCTGGCTCTTATCCCATTAGCCTACTAGAAGATAGATAAGCCTCCACATTTCTTCAAACCTCATATGAATCACAGAACTACTTAGAGGTTTTTGGGTTTGCCTGGTATTTATATTGCAACAGCAATAAAGAGACGCAGTCTGACTGTGCTAAATTGATAGGGGATGGAAAGGCGTCCTCTCCCCAAGGTTTAAAATCTTGCTGAGGACATGAGGCAAGCAAGAAAGGACTCACCTGCCACTTGGCAGTGGCAGCCTGCAAACACAGGCAGCCTGCAAACACAGTCCTCCAACAACTCAATGAGATCATGCAACCCATTCCTCCGTGCCAGAAACAGGAGGAAGAAAAGCAGGCAAACCTTGGAAGAGCAGATAAATAGAGTGGTTGTGATGGGGAAAGGGGTGCAAGCCCCAACGGGATGTGRCCAAAGCCAGGATCTATCCAAACAAGGCAAACTTCTGGATGGTGTCATCTCCAGGGAAGAGAACGGCCAAGAACCACCAAGAATAAGGGCTGGGAGTCATCCAGCCACATGGAGAAGTGCCAAAATATGCCAGCGGGAGCAACTCTTGAAAGTGCCTGTTTCTCCCCACTGACTTTAAAGGGAGCCATGGGTGATTGGCCCAGATGGAGACATTAACACCTGAGACATCRGAAGTCAGGTGAGATGAACTCCAAAGAGGCAGAAGAGGCCCAGACTGAACCAGTCACAGCAACAAGATATTTCTCTAAGGCAAAGGGCTCTCTCTGACTCAGTTTCTCAGCTGTGAAAAAGGACTTTCAATATAATCTGTCTAGAATAATCTACAACTTATTTAATGAGAAACAGGAATTTTGGAGGGACCAAAACTGCCTGTGAAACCAGGTTGTTGTGTGGCCTCGTATGTTGGCTGGGGAGGATGCTCAAAAATCCCATTCCAGCAGTGTCAGAAATGAAGTGTAATCATGGTGTTTTCCTTTTTTTTTTTAGTTCTTTTTTTATGATGTATCTCAAAGGGAGCAAAAAAAGAAGAAAAAGAAAAAAAGGTAAAGCTAAGACATGCTAAATAATCCACAATAAAAATAAAATGTTTCATTATGGACAGAAAGGGAACACTGAGCATGAAGCCACAATGAAGTCACTTTAGGTGGGTTTTATTAATTGGTGGGTTTTTTTAATCGTTTCACTGAAATCCCCTTGGAAGACCCCTTTTGCTTCAAACAGAACAGATTTTTTTTATCTTCTTGATTTTGGTCACTGAACCACAAAATCCAATTTCAGTTCAGGTCTCTTGGAGAGCCCTGGGTATTGGTGATACGAAGGCCCCTGTTCACTCTGCGTCCCTGTGCAGGCAGGAGGAGAGAGAAGATGGAGCAGTCCTAGTGAACACACATGCACTTACACACTGCAGGAATATGTTTGCAAGGATCGGGGCATGCGGGGTTTCCATCTCTCCTTCTTCCTCTGCTGTCTCAGGTCCCTGCTCCCAATGGGAACAGGATCCTTTTAACCCTCTCCTGCGTGATGCTGCATGGATCCTGCCTCCCATGGGCTGAACCTACTGCAAGGTGACCCTGCTGCCTACGGGGCCTGATCCAGCTCTGCAGTGACAGGGCAAAAGGGATCCTGCAGATGTTGAGGGGTGACCATGCCACATGGCCGGGCATGGGCTTGGTGGGAGGGAGGGAGAAATAACAACATGTATTGGCCAGATCAAAAATCCCCCTCAGTGTCCCAGAAAATGCCTGAGAAGAGGGTGAGCACAGGTGCTGTTTCCCAGAGCGATTTCCTCAACTCCAGCCACATCCCTGGATCCTCATGAAGCTCCTAAGCTAGGGGTGGTTTCTAGCAGCCCTCAATGGATTTCTCTTCATGAACCTGACCGGTCTCCCTTCGAACCTGTGTGACTTTCTCACACTGCCATGGTTCTGCAGCAAGGAATTGCTCATTGCATGAAGAACCACCTTTTTATTAGAGAGAGAGAGAGAGAAAGGAAGAGTGGACAAAAGAAATAAAGAAGAGAGATGAGAGGAGAGGAGAGGAGAGGAGAGGAGAGGAGAGGAGAGGAGAGGAGAGGAGAGGAGAAGAAAATAAAGGAAAAGAAAGGAAAAGAAAGGAAAAGAAAGGAAAAGAAAGGAAAAGA
>JAYKAV010003021.1:480800-605428 GCA_035582835.1 Phoebastria nigripes | reverse complement strand
AAAAGAAAAGAAAAGAAAAGAAAAGAAAAGAAAAGAAAAGAAAAGAAAAGAAAAGAAAAGAAAAGAAAAGAAAAAAAGAAAAGAGAAAAGAAGGAAAAAACCTAGCCTAAAGCACTGCCCCTGTAACTCCCTCTCCGCCCAGGGCCTTCTGCCACAGCAGAGATGGAATTACAGTGCTGGAGGAAACTCAATGAAATAATGATTACCCTTTGGATTTAATTAGCACAGAGCTGAGGCGGTGTCGAACAAGCATGTCTGTGCATCAAAACATTCCTCGTGGCGCCGGGGAGCTCAGACCCAAACTGCTCGGGCCTGCCAGGCGCAAACTGGGCATGGAGGGCAGAGACCTGGCTGTTTGGTCCATGCCCGTGGTGCCAAGCCAGGCCGGGGCACATGCCCCAGCAAGGACATGGGGTCGGGGATGGTCCTTCAACTGTCAGATGGATCCATGACTGCAGGACCACGGCTGATCCTCCAGGAGAACTTTGTCACGCTGTGCACTGCACAAACCTATCAGGGGAGACATCCTCCATCCCAAAAGACCAGGTGGTGATGGAGGGAAGATCACCCCACCATGGAGCTTCATGTCCTCTGTCTTACAAGGTCCAGCCCTCTCTCCTCAAGGAGAGATATATTTCCTCCCCATGCCAAAAAGCCACCAGTTACTGACACTTCACAGTGAATTGGGATGAAGTAGGGAGGTATTTCCATGCTTCAGACATGGGAGAACCAAACCTGAGACATCCAACCTTCTCCAGCAATCAGGTGGGGAAAGGGCAAAGGGGCTGGGAGGGCTGCGAGAAAGCCCCAGACATGGAGCAGGGCTGTGAAGTTCAGGAGGCAATCACAAACTCCACCTCCTGTCTGAGGGTTCCTCCTTGTTAGCAGAAAAACACTAGTAGGAAAGCTGATTCCCCCCTTCTTTTGGCCACAGGCACTTCATTTCTGGTGCAAGACAAGACCTCAAGTGAAGAGTGCTCAAGGAGGCTGTGAAGCCCAGCATGCCCAGGGAGTCCACAAAAGCAGTTATCCCCAGGTGCTTGACTCCCCATGTTCTCCAAAGCCAGTGTCATTATCTTCCTTTTACTGATGGGGAAACTGAGGCAGAAAGCACAGAGCTAGGATCATAATGTACCCACAACACCTCCCACAACACAAGGCAGCAGCAGGAATAATTTCCTGCCTGTTCATTCCCAATGGACACCCTGCAAGACCAATCCTGTAATTACAAAGGCCAGTAATGGAAAGATGTTGGAGGTGAGTAAATTAAGGCAGGCTTCATTTGCAGGGAGAAGAAAGACACTCAGAGGAAATGGCAGGTCTTGGGTTTCAAAGCTAGGCTGCTGAGACCAAGAAGAGTGACGCAACTCTTTTAATTTTAATTAACTCTTTTAATTTTAAAAGATTTCATGCTAATAGCTATACTTACACCAAGAGCTTCTGCTTAACCACAGTCAGGGAGCTTTTAGAAATTGCTCCTTTCATACCCATGGAACAGGAGCTCAAAACTGATGTGAGACCAGAACTTGACCACTTCTACCCTGATTTTCTGTCCAGTCTCTTTCTGCTCCTCTTCTTTATCGCAGTTACATTTATCTTGCATGTGTTTGACTTTTATCCTGCAGGTATTTGCAATGATTTGGGGGACGGCAGCAGTGTGCAAGCACCATCCCCTAAATCACAAAGCTCCCCGCTCATTCTTCCATCACCTGGACACATTTGTTAACAGCTTGGCAGGGAAATTGCTGTACAAATTACGCTGCTTAGCTGCGTGTGCAGCTCTTGAGATCCTCACACCACGATCACAACACCASACAAAATCCATAGGACCCAGAAGCCACTTCTTCATCCCTCTCCCCACAAGGATTTTCCTGGGATTACYCAGAAAAGGAATGAGTTGGTTCCTACAGCTGGTTAACAGAGGGCTTGCAGTAACAAGATGCACAACTGTATTAGGTTTAAATGAATAACATTGTTGGCTACAGGGTCTGCTGAGCGCTGGCAGATCTCAGATGGCGTGTAGCTGTGGTCTTAGGAAAGAGCATTAAAACTGGTTGAAAACAATTACAGCTAATTGCACTGTCATGACATTAGCACTGTAGTTTCCAAACACTTGCAGCAAAAGACTATTGTCACTTCTGGCAGCTCCCAGCATCATCACGCAGGGCCGAAATTCTCAAATTCTCCCATTTAATGGGGATCTACAGAGTGTTTTCCATAGCCTGGCCAAGCATGACTGTTCTGCTGGCTCGAAATAGTCAGCGTCCAAGTGTGATTTGCTGTTTTGTGTTGCTAGGAAGACATGCAGCCTTGAAGTGGGAAGACAGCCACGCAGCTCCAAGCAGCTTAAATGGGCCAAAATTATTGCCTTTTTGGTGGCTGGGAAACTAAGAGATTAAGGAACACACTCCATTGTCCTCTCTCCTGCATGGCCAAGAGTTGAACCGGTATCTACTAAACCCTTCCCTACACAGCTGGTTTTTGCTCAGTCCCACGGTCTGTAAGCAGAGGACTTGGGGCTGGAACTATTTCTCTAATATCAGCCATGAGATGGATTTTATTCCTTTAAAACAAATAGGTGCCTGCTTTATCTTCCAGCTTGCCATGCTCCCCCTTTTGCAATAAATAGGATTCCACCCTGGAGAACTGGGGACCTCAATGTGCCGCTCCTAATTAGAAAGGTGTTCAGGAGAAAAGAAGAGGGAATAAATAACCTCCTCATAAACCATTTGCAATGAAAGGGGTGGGGAGGCTAATGATTTTAAATGGATACTTTGGCAATTCCTTTAATGAGAAGGAGCAGGTAATTACGTTGACTTTGGAGATCGCATTATTCTCCTTGGGCCAAAGGAGAGAAATGATGAAGGATTGCCTAGTGCTAGCTAAGCAAGGGGTGACGTTAGAGAAGACTGACACAGTCAATAGCTAACCAGGGAACGGGGCATGTGCTATGTTGTCTCACTCCTTTCCTACCTCCTAAGTGTGTGTTCTTGTGCCTGGTTTTCCTTGTCTTTTATTTTTTGGTTAGGTTAGGGCCCTCGGGTTTGATTACTCGTTCCTTCTTGTGGAGGCAAATGCAATGGAGTGGAGGTTCTGAGTTGTCTTTGCATCCAGAATTTTATCCAGAAGCCAATGGGCTTCAGTGAGACCTGCACAACCCAGGGCGACAGAAATTAATGCCATCAAACCATCTGCTCCTAGAAAGTAGCCTTCCACCACCCCAAAAAAAGGGAGGAAAACTGCATTTTCCCAATGGAGCAGAGTGGAGAGGTCCTCAGGGTTCACCTCTGAGCCTGATCCAGTACCATCATGTAATCCCAGAGCTGTGTTACACTGAGCAGGGGTTTTTCTGATTTAGAGCCACTTACTATGAAACTCTGACTACTTTGAGAAGACACCCTGCTATGACTACTGAGGGTCTCTATACCATGAGAGAGCTGAGCACATTGGGTCAAAAATAGAGACAGCTTAGGAGCCAGGACAAGATACAGGGGCAGGAGGTGGGGATTTGTTTTATCCCATGTAGACATCTCCATTCAAGCTAGCAGCCCAGACTCAACGGAGTGGAACAGGCACTGCTGTGTATGAATCAGCTTGCCCAGGGATGAAGATCTGAAGCAGGGCAGATGAATCACACCATAGAAGCACCTATTTCCCTCCACTGGCTATTAAGGAAGTCCGTAGTGACCAGCTCCATGATGATCCAGAGAGGTGAAACAAGTCCCGCTGTGGGGCTGTTCAGAGAAATTATTTCTTCCATCTCTGCCCCCAGCACTCAAAATTTTGGAGCAAGCGCAAGAAGAAATTACTCCCATTTTCTTTCTGATTCTACTTAATTTCCAGACCTTTCACAGTTCTACCTGGTTTTCCCCAGTGGAATAAAGGCGCAGGCAAAGATGGGAATGGAAATAAAGCTATCAACCAAGCCAATCTCTCTTCTCCCTCATTTCTCATTTTGCCAATAGCCAAAAAAAGGTGTGAGGCCAGAGAAAGAACAATTTAGGAACCGAAGGAAAGCTGTGCAGAGTCTCACTGTATGATTGCCTCTTTCAGAGACTGATGCTTTGGGCAGACGCTGTCAGACACGTGTTCTAATGGTTAGGACTGAAATTCTCCTCCAGAAGAGCCATCTGACAGCTTGTCACACTGAAGTTTCTCTCTTTCGCCTATCACCTGGCAAAGGAGACAGACTTCAGCATCATCTGTCACCTCTGTTCATTAAAATATCATCCAGACAAATGAGTGTAATAGTTGGGCAGCAGTAAGGTGGCACAGTAAAAGGCTAAGGCTCTGATGGAAGCAGTATCTGCTACAAGAAGATAGGGCAGGGTCACATACGAGCTTGAATGCCAGATACGCTTGAGATATAAGAAAGTTTGATGCTAAAGGTGTGTGAGAACAGGTAGATCCTTGCTCTTCTGCCATTTATTTTCCCCCAGGTTGCCCCATTTGTGCCACAGAGACTTTCTAAAGAAAAATCCAGTCCAAGCCATTACAGTGACATGCTATGACCATCCAGTCCAACATTTGAGCTTTGTCTAAATTTGCCACGCTGACCCYTCATATCTCCATCCAAACAAATTAATTCCTTGCCTGGCAACATCCCAGTGGGAACAACTGCTGGCTTTAAATAAAGCCCAAAGGAAGTTTGTTAAGAACTGGAAAGGGAAGGTTAAACAAAACTAAGCCATCTGAAGCTTGTGAAGGAGATGATTGGGGGTTTGATGGGATAAGGAGCTGCTGTTCTGCATCGTGGCTGGAGGAGAGGACTTGGCCCGGTGAGTACATGAGCGTGCCAGCTTTCTCCTTCCCTTTCATTCACACCAGCTAAAGTTCAGAGGTCTTGCTCAGGGAAGACTCCTGCTGCCAGATGTCAAAATACTGAACTGATCAGTGAAGATCCAGTAAGATCACGCCTAAAGCTTTGTCCAAAATATGATCTCTGCCAGGTCTGGGGAGGAAAGTGGGGGTCAGAAAAAGTGTGATTAGCCGAAGTGTAGGAGCCTGGAGCAGAGAGAACTGTAAGCCTATGACCAGCTCATTCATATTGTACGGTTTCCTTCCTGCTTTGGGTTGGACCTACTCTAAAGAATGGCCTTGCTGAACCTGGGCCATAGTCCAAAGTAACTTAACTGACTGTTAATACAATTGCAACTGATAGCAGAAGGCATTTCTTGGTCTCCCCTGAAGGTCCTATGCCTCTCTCTGCACSCATCTTCGCCTCCTACCTACTGCTGTACCTGGGTGGTCACACCAGCTTGCCTCCCCATCGGTCTCCTGCAGCAGAGCTTTGCATGAGGGGAATTTTCCCCATAAACCCACTCATCTGTGAGCATTTCTGCCATCAGACTTGATCCTGAGAGAGACAAAAAAAGCTCAAACATGATGAACTGGAGGGGGGGGGGGGCTGTGAGCAACAGAATGGAGAAAGACTGAAGAGCATATGGTCATGAGAGAAAGAGACCAGCAGAAATAGGGTGTGCAAAGGTGCGATTGTGTGTATGCGGGAGGAAAAAGTGASAGCAAACACACGATTGTGGGAGGGAACACCACAAAAGTGTGTGTTTGAGGGAAAACAATCCCAAAACCCCATCCCAATTTGTTTCACACAAATTTCTCCCCACTCTTGTTAGGAGGAGCCCTTGGGAGCTGCCCTCCAGCACGCGGTGGCAACTAGCCACTTACGTTGCATGTGTTGAGCAAGCCACCAAATAACTCTCCCAGGGAGGACAATCATTGTGGATCTAATTAAAGCTTGTCACRCAGCTCTGCTCGGCTGACCAGCCTCCGTGTGAATGAGATGACCTCCGTTAATTTTATCTGACAACGATCATTGCATCAGGGCCAAATCCCTACATGGGACTCAACACCCGCTGAGAGATGGACAGAACAGCTGGTGCTCTGAAGGTGCAGGAGACAGGGAGGACCTGGAAACCCCAGTTGTGCACATGGACAGGTCTGGCTGTCTCTTGTCCCAATGGGCCAAGGATGCTGCCTGCTGCCACCTGCGTCAGTTGGTGAGACAGCAGGCTGGCAGAGCAGGGTAGGCAGAAATGGCTGGAAAACTGGGTCTCCTCTATGCAAAGGCATCATCAACCCTCTTCTAGAAACATGGGACCACCTCCCACTGTCATTCAACTCCACCGGTGCAGCCTTTCAGAAGAGGTGGTTATTTTTAAATGATAACTCTAATTAGTATGGAACAAAATATAAAGTTATGACCTACACTTTGCTAATAGTCACTGTGCAGAAGTCTCTGTCTCCCTACCAGCCTCTGGAAAGGATTTTCAGGCAGATGTCTCCTCTCCACCCATGCTCCAGGGCTACCAGCGGTGCAGCTGTGCTAGCACAGTGTTGGGCTATGCTCCTGTACCTGTCCCTGCACAGAGTTGTGTCAGGGCTCAGCACTGTGCTAACCATGTCCTGGTGGCCCCAGACAGCTTGAAGAACCAGGGGAAATAGCAGAAGGCTGGTCTAAGAGAAGCTGTCCAGCGTGGCAGAGATATAAAAGTCTGTTACACTCTGATACGGCCCCTGCATCTCTGCCTGCGCTCCCTGATGGTCAGCAGATGGGGAGATGAACATTACTGACCTGAGCTGCCTATTGGGAATGGTTCCTGCCCCACGTTATCCCTTGAAACCTGCTCAGAAATTCAGCAGAGGTGTGAGCCAAGCCACAGACCAGTCTGGCAACGTAGCAAGAGATAATTGAATGGATGCTCCAGGCCTCAGAGCATGCCCTGGCACTAATTAATTGATTAATCCTGAAAAATGGGAGCAGGTTTTTGATCAAATTGTCCTTCATAAGATCCCTGAAGGAATGAGGCTTGCAGAAATGAGAGAGAAATCTCRTTAACCAATGTCGCCTATTAGTAGTATTTAAATAATCTCTCTGAATGCACATATACCCCTTAGGAAAAACCAAGGACCGGGAAACTGCTATGCATCTGGTGGCAAACACAGGCCTGGGTGACCTCTGAGAATTTGATAGATCTGTAGTGCATCTGAGGTTGAATCAGTGTGATGGACTTAAAACTGTCATAAATTCCCAGGTAAATAACAGGGAACACAAAAAAAGCATTACTTTATGTGGCAGCAAGACCAGAACTGAAAACCTCAGAGAGCACCTGACAACACAAGGTTTCAGCTTGTTATTCTCTTGTTAGAATGGAATTGCCTTTTTAATATAAAAGCTTTTTTAATATAAAAGCTTTTAAAATAATTTTCTTGGAGTCGCAATGCGGAGCCCCCATAAATCTCTCAGGATCACATTGTCTCGTCCTCCACACCAGCATCCACAATTCTCTCCCATCAGAAAAATAAGCGCATTGCCAAAATCCAACATTCTCATCAGCATGATCAGTTAATTAGCGCTCATCTCCCTGCGATTAATTTAACAGGTGTCTGTTGCACAGCAAACGCTTCACCTGCTCTATTTCCTCTCTGCTTGTAACTGAAGATCCCATTTGTGAAGGGGCTCAGCATCCAAACCATGACCATGAGCTGCTCTCCTGGCTCCCATGCTGTGCGCATGCAGGAGCTGTGTCTCTCTGTGTATCCTGCCAGGTGGGCACTCAGATGGTTTGTGTGACATCCATGGCCTGGGTTTTTATAGCACAGCCTTGAGTATGAGAAACTGCAGCTGAAACTTGATTAAATCTGGTGGTTTCTTCTCTGTGCCCATCTCTCTTCTCATTGCTGATGGAAACAGTTTGATGTGACTGCATATGGGGTCATTACAGATTACTGGTCTGTAAGCCAAAATCCATGGAGATCATTTTGGAGGCTTCTCCTTTTGTTTGGAGTAGACACTCAGGGTGATCTGGTCTTGGAATCCAGGTCACGTGTGGTGAAGCAACAACTGATCTCAAGACACAACCATAAAACCGTGGGGTCTCCTCCATCTAGGATGTGAGTGGGTGATTCCTTGAGCTCATTTAAGCTCATACAGGAAGATAAGAGCTTCGGGAATCTCTCAGGAATGACATGAAGACCTGAATGACATGAATGACATGAAAACCTTGGAAAAACATGAAGACTGCGAGGTGTGGAGCAATGCTCAGTTGCTTAGCTCAGTCAAAGTCACTTGACTATAGCAACATTTTTCTGACTCCTGATTGTCTACCTCAGAGTGAAATAATGAAATATTCTTAAGTCATCCAATCTAAACAGGTCCCATGCATCCATTCAGATCCAGATATTTGTGAGGCAGGGCACAGCAATTAGTGGGTACTTTGACGCTTCTGAAAGGAATTTTAAGATATGTAAAACCTGTTACTGAAGAAGGTTTCCTGAGAAGCCAGCTTCCAAGAAGGTTGATTTGAAGCTCATTCCTTGGTGATGGTGATAGCCAAGATGGAAGACACCCAGGTTGAGTCTTTGATATGAAAATAGGTAAACAAACAGTCAAAGGAAAGAATTTGGGAGGGAGGCAGGGGGTTGCTTTGTCTCCTTCAGGCTGCTCACTAGGAATTGGTCTCAACCAGGGGGTTCAGGGTCGCTACATTTTCAGTGAAAGGACTCTCTCTGTTCAACACCATCTTTTCTAGCAAACACATCGACTTTCTGTTTGTCTCCYCGAATCTCTGCACCTGAGGAATCTGCTTCTTTTTCCTTGGGTTACTTTTTCTTTCCAGTACCTTTGCATTGTACTAATTGTACGAATTGTCTCACTATGTCCTGTGTCCCCAGTGCCAGGCAACTCGATTTGAACACTGATACCCTGCTACATCACCTCAAGGTAACTTTACCAAAAACAATGGGCTAGATTCTTTGTTTAATCAGAGCAATGCAGTCCCAGTTAAATCAATAGCTTTAGCTTTTACATTACTGGTAAACCAACCAGCTTACCCCATCTGAAGATCCAGCCATATGATGCTACTCAGGCATCAAGCCACAATACCGCAATGGAAAATCAAGACCACTTAATACTGTTAGGTTTTATTACAGAAAAAATGTTCCTTTGAGTTGGAATTACAACAAAGACATTCATGTTCTGATCTGACTCCTCCAGCTCAATGTGTTATCTCTGGAAGATAAAAAGATATTAATTCTATGTGTAAAGAATGTCTGGTAAACTGCCAGGTTTTCTTTTTTTCTTTTAATTACTGAAAAAGAAGATGGGGAACTGGCTCCCTACCTAAGATCTGGAACTATAAACATTTCATGATGCGAAATAACTTGAGCAAACTTCCTTCCCCTTATGTCTCACAGTTCCTCTAGGCTCATTTTGATTTATTTTTTCTTAAGAGCAAATCCTGTGTAGTTAATAAGCAGGGTGATAAAAACAAATCAATGCTGCATATCCAAACTGATGTACTTCTGCTCTGAGCACAATTTTGCCAGCATGCCTCTTAAGGTCTTGGTCATCTTCCTCTCTGTTTTGTCTTTTCTTTGGTGGTTGCACATCAAATAAAAAGGGGAAAAAGGAAAATCAGGCTGAAAGGTGGCATGTAAGATGCTGAGATGTAGAGAAGGAAAGGTACAGGGCATGGTCCCTGCAGATGGGCTGAGGGAGAGGCAGCAACGGTCTGCAACAAGCATTGGTCTGCAATAAGCATTGGTTTCCAAGTGTGAGAATTTCACAGTCGCTGTACTTACCCTCTATCCCAGCCCTGTCCTGGTGTTTAATGTCTCAACTTGCCACAACACTGCCCTTGGGGTGAACAGGCATTTTATATCATTATTGATGCCATTGACTAAGCCCTATGCATTTCAGTTTTGAGTTCTTCTGTCTTTTCAGTGCTTGCATGAATTATATTTCCCCTAGGAACAGAAGGAGACTCCGGGGCATAAACGGATGAGCTCCTACGTAGTGTGGAGRGGTCACTCCCAATTTGCTGCCGGCTTTGGGCTTGCATCTCTCTTCCATGAAGGTTCCCCACAAAGTGGTTTTTGGTCTCAGAGCACATGGGCTAGGAGCCTCTACACAAGGCCTTAGGCTCCTTCTTTGTTTTAGCTTTCAACCCCCAAATAAACAAGCAGCCACAGATGTCATGTTCCTAATGCCTGAAGACACGAGCACAAGGTCACATTACTCTCTGTCTTGAGATACTGCTCATCAGCTGCCTCTGTGAGCTTTCCAGCCTGCAGATAACGAGACGTAATCTAGTTTAGGCTCAGCCTCTCCACTCATGAGCTAAGCTCAGACCAATAACAGTGCTTTTGCCCGGCAATGAGTTTACACTCAAGAAATTGCTGTGGCTCAGCTGATTTGTTGTAATCTGCTCACGCAACAAGCACCAACCGTTTCCAAAGCCATTGTAACAGCTTGCTCTAAGGACAGCAGTTACCGTTTGACAGTAAGACCRTTTAGCTTTAAAGCATAGGCTCCTCCAGCCTCCTCAAAGAGCACTGCTGTCTTTAAGGCTGGTAGTAATAGGCTCTCCACCTCCATTTGGTTCAACAGTTATCACTGAGAAGAAATAGGACTCTAGTGCGGTACAACGGCTTGGAGATGCTGCATTCAGACGGTCCCTTTGCAGCAGGGATGTTTACAGAGCAGGGGACAATACATGTAAACGTCGTCCCTWGTTTAATTCAGACCGTAAAAAAAAGAGCAGTTTCCTGCCTGCATTTTCATGAGCAGGCATTTCTGACTCGAGTGAATTAATGAGGTTCATCTTGTTCTCCTGCACATTTGATATCACATTGTCCTAGGGCATTTAAAGGAATTACGTTGGGTGGCTGKTTTTTTTTTTTTTTCTCCTCCAAAAGAAAGAGACGTGTCGCCTCTTTCTTTATCTTTGATTTCACCAAAGGTTTCCATTTGTTCAGCCTATTAAAATCCAGCAAAGGGAGGCATTTGAAAACTCTGTTGTGCCTTGCAGAGCTCGGTCGCAATGGATTTCACAGGCCATGCTACCCCTATAAAAGAGGAACGGGGTTTAGTCTCGCAAGACCTTGCTGAAATCCATCAGTTTAATTAGGGACTATTTTGCAAGGGTGGAAAATAATTATTGTGCATACAAAGTGGAAATGACCAAAAATTGCCTCATTAACGTTGATTCATTGTAGCCGGCACATAATGAGCAGAGACTTGAGCCCCTTGATGAATGGCGCTCCCTCCACGCCAACACGCTCCGCATCCATAATGGCTGAACGCAGCTCATTTTATGGGAGCAATGGTGCGGAGAGGAGGCAGGGCCACAGGCAGGCAACCTGCACATGGACCAACATGGTGGTGCCACCCAGTTCCTGTGTAGGAGCCCAGAGGTTGGAGCTTGGGGCATCCCTGAGGTGATGGCTCTTCCTACTCACAGCCCCTTACCCGAGCCTGGAGTCTGCCCTGGGGATGGGGCAAGAGCAGCAAATTAAGGGAAGGGAAAAATTGGGGATTAAAATTGGGAATTGCCTCCAGTGAGGTCTTGGCTGCCCTTTTATTACCAGTGGCCTCAGATACAAATTTTCCCTGGGCCAGAAGTCTCTGATCACTCTGTGAGTCTTGGCCCGTGGCTCAGGGATGGCACATGGTCCACGGCGCCTTTCAGCATCAGGCGTAGGTCACACAGGGGAGGGCACAACACCACTCCACACATGCTTCTCCCAGATGGACAAATCAACRTGCCATGGATATACAGCTGCAATGACAGCAAGAACCAATACCCCCAAGTCTGAATCATGATGGAGGACAGGGTTTGCCATCATCAACTGACTTTAACACAGATGTCAGGACAGCCCAGAAGAGGACATGTCCTCTGACAGCGGTTTTCAACCTGGACTGGACATATTGCCCCACGGAGCTACAGACCCTTGTACAACAGCTGAGATGGCTAAGCCTGTTGTTTCTACTTTCCACCGGCCCTTTGGGGAGGTCTCACAGACTCACAAGCATCTGCAGAGCAGAGGATTAAACCRCTCTCCTGGTACACTGCACGGGAGTGTGACATTCAGAGAAAACCAAAGCACTGCCCAATACGTCTGGGGTTAAAAGTTGTGTTAAGTTGATCTTTATCTACATTCTTAAATGCTTGGGGAAAAATCCTTTTGCTGATTAGGCACATGAGGCTCGATGAAGTTTTAGTAGGGCTGTATCTCAATCCTTTACAATTGGCATAGGCAACCCAAGTCAGCAAGGAGTTGTCTCATTTTATTTTAGAGGTACAATATATCATCTGACTTATCCTAAGGCAGGCACCTAAAATGGGTTGGGGAATTGCTTTAGCAGTGGCCATTTCTCTTCTGTGACCAAAAATGGGAGCTGAGGGTCACTCAATCAAATGGAGATGTCTGCATTTAGATGTGTGAAGGAAAATGAAGTTAATCCCACCCTGTGATGGATGTGGCTTGCATATAGCAACACAAGGATGTTGGGTAGGGTCAGGAAAAGGAGACCAACCACACGAAACACAGTCAGTGCTCAAACTGCAGAGCTGCTGCTTACCCCGTCTGTCCAAGGGCTCAGAAATGCTCCCCAAAAGAGTACAAGATAGCACTCAGACCTCTCCTGCCTGMTTGCTAGACCACAGCTGACTCCTAATGCCGAGGCTTCAAAACGTGATCAAACGCCTATGCGTGGATCTGCTGGCACTTGCTGGCTGGATTTTGCCCTGCTGATTAACCCCCAGTGTTGTAATGACTACTGCAAACAGGAATAATAATAAAGACTCGTGTATTGTCTGTATACATCACGGAAGAAGACGGAGATTGTATCAAGAAAGCTGAGGGGGAAGCAGGAAAGAAGAAAGGAGCAATGCAGCCTGCAGACCAYGCTGACGGTGACCCAATGAGCCAACTGATCGCATTTGGAGCCCTTTGCCATTCAAATCATTGTAGCTGCAATTCAGTCTTAATAACAACCAGGGCATCTTTATGACCTTTAATGGGTGGTTGCCCCTTTATTCCATGAAATAATGTCACCTTCTGCTGCAGCACAGCAAGGGAAATGTCTCTACTGCAAGCAGTTTACTGGGTACCAGTTTTCCTCCCTTCTTTCTCCTGAAATTAATTCAGCAAAAGAGACAGCCTGGATGAAGACCAGCACAAGCCTCAAGAACAGCTGAAATAAGCAGTGAGCTGCACTCTCCTCTCAGGACCAAAGTTCATCCATAATCAGAAAAAGCAGAACCGGAGGGACATTTTTCCCAGGGACTGTGTGTGATCTGAAAGCCTGGGTCCCTCAAAATCCCAAAGGTCAGTAAACGCCAGTCCAGTCTGACAAAGAAATTTTTAGCAGTAATAAAATCTTCCTGTCCATCCCTGAGCAAAATGTTTCCTTACCCAAGGAGAAGACCACTAATTTTCAGGCTACTGAAAATAGTAGTAGATACTTTTTTTATTTTGGGTTGTGAGCAATGGCAAGGAAGAATAAAAATAAGGAGAGCTTGCTGGCTTGCACTTCTGAGTGAGCAGTTTCTGATCAGCTCTCTGTCTGATGACCTCCTCAGATGATATGCCTTTTGGAAAAAGCTACTCCTTCTCTTATCCCAAGGAATGAATCAAAATCRGAACTCCACTTCAAATCGAGTTCTTTCTAACTTTCTTCCTCTGGAGAGAAGGAAACCAATTTCCCTGTGTAGACAGGGATTTATACACACACAGGCATCCAGAGCAGCAAGCAATAACCCCACCATCTCTAGTTTTCAGGCTCCACATATCATAGTCACGTGTTCAAAAATATCCATAAAAAAGAACAATTTTACATCGGGCTGCTTAGAAAAGAGCTCTCTTTCTGCCCTGTTGAGAACCGGGTGGTGCTGGCATGCCAGCAAGGCCCCTTCCATCTCAAACATCTACATTTCCATCTCTTTGCACGTGTAATTTTGCACCTCATTGCTCCTAATTGAGTGGTTTTGAAAACCCGTCCGGTAGAGCTATCCATTACTCTGCCACGGCCACAGTGTCAAAGAAAATAAGTTCTCAGACACTTCTGTCTATAAATAATTCTGCTGTCGTGAGGTTATCCACAGGGAGTGTTGACAGCTATCTCATTACTGGCGTATTTCTCCGTTTTCTATCAAATTGCTTGTTTCTTCCCCCAGCCTTTTCCTAAAAGCAAAGGTGCAGGAGGATTGCAGGGCTTCCTAAGCAGCATTTCCAGCATCTTCTTCCTCCCACGATGGATGCCACAGCCGCCGCGGGAGTTGCCGTCTCCAGGATGGGACTCAGGAACGAGACTCATGTTCGCCTGAAATCCTTCACAGCAATTTTCTGGAGTGAAAGGATATTAGCTCTAGTCACACAGCCAAACTCCAGCTCTGGTAATTATATCCTGCTAACCCAAATTCCCCCTTACAGTTTCAGCAGAATGCGCGAGTCTTCTTGCTAAGCAGTTGCACAGCGTTAAACCCCTGCTGTGGTTTATCTCAGAGACAGCTGCATTTTGGTGGGGAAAAGTGATTTCTGTAGATTTGGCCACAAAAACCAGTTGCGAGTTTTGGAGCAAACACCATAGCATTGGCTTTTCTTGGGTGAGCAACAGCAGCTCGGTTTCCAGTGAGAAAGAGTTGTTACTGAAATGGGAGCTTGGGGGATCCCCCACAAAATAATAAATTTATTCATAGCAGCAATTGAACAGAAGGACTCACAAGTTGCAAGAGCACAAAACTTACTGTCTGACCTCCCAGCCCAAACACCCAAGCAACCATGGCCCAGGTAATGCAGGCAAACCTTCACCTCTTGCTATCGCTTCCCCAAAATCATCGCCATAAAGCAAACAGTAGTGCAGCATGAATTTAAAGTTTTTACGCTGCTTTTGTGCAAAGGAACCAAGTACTCGCACCCTCTGGTCCCTCCCACCGTTATATTTAGTCCATAATTAAACAAGCAAGGGACATAAATAGCTGACAGCTTAAAAGCACTTTCTTACACTATTCTTCTTGCTTTCTAAACACAGAGCCTATTTCTCCCATAAACTACAGAGCACAGCTATAACTCATTCTCATCAGCACTGCCTTTTTTTGCCTGAGTGCAGGACATATTGTCATCAGCTGAACTGATTTTTTTGCCTTGAAATTTGTCTTTTTATCAGAAAATGGCTTTGTCCATCCCTGAGGATCACTGGGAACATCTCTGAGCTAGACCAGAGTCTCATCAAAGCACCATCATCAAGTCAGCGGCACCTGCTATATGAGGATACGCGGGCAAGATGCAGGCCACAGCTTTTCATGAGCGAGTTAGAGGAAAGAATTAGTTGAGCTTCTCCAGAATAGATCAACTCTGATGAAAGAAGTTAATATCATTTTCATCTTAGCTTGGAAATCCCCCCCTGCCAGGGAAAAATGCTACTGGTACGAAAGGCCCTGGGGGAGGGATGGAGCTAGAAGATGTTATAACATGCATAACTTTGAAACTTTGTCTTGAGCATTTGACCCTACAGAAACTTCAAAGTGCTGTACCCAGGGTGGGAAAGATCTGAGCAGAGAGGGTGCTGTGGGGTGCTTGTGCCAAGGTACCCCTGCCCTGGGATGTGGGGCAGAAGAGCTAAATTTGGGGTCTTAGAGCACCATCTGCTGGCACCTTCTCCCAGAAGGAGCCGGGGTGGGCTCAGAGTCACCATGGCCAGGACTGCAGAGCAGGCATTGCTGAGAGCAGAGAAGGGCTGCTGGAGAAACCCCAAGGTCTCCCCTGAGCCTCCATGGGGGAGTGGAGCAATGGAAAACAGGAAAAACCCGCTCCTTTCGCTGCAATCGGAACAAGCACTGAGATGGGGTGGGTGTCATCTACCTGGCAGAGAGGGCAAGGGATGGAGAAGGGGATGATGGCTCCTGCCATACGGCAGGGAGGGCCAGAACAGGCTTGTCTGGGTGAGCCCACTATCCCAGCAAGGATTTGGGATTGTTTCAATACAGTGTCTTTGCTGCTGAATTGCTGGGCATCGCTGGGAGGAGGGTAGACCACTTCCACCCCATCCCCGGGACCAGCAGGCTGTTGGTAAGCAGATTTCCCAGGTCTGGGTAGAAATCCTTGCTGGAAGGGGAAGGAGTTGAACCTCTGGCTTTCCAAGGTGTTTCTGACCACTGGGGCAGTAGATAAATGGTGGAAAGAAAGCAACAGCCTCCCTGTATGCTCCACTTTGGGAGAGGACCCAGGCTCTATGTGCCGTGTGAGGGAGACCTCAGTGTGGCACATCTTTCCCAGAGACCAGAGGATTTTGCCCCAGGCATGGTGCTGCCCACTACCTGGCTTGGTGGCTCCTATTTTGCACTGCCTGCCTGCCCTCCCACTGTGCAGGTACCTCAGTTTCCCCACACTGCCATGGGGACCTGGCATCTGAGCCCTCTTGTGTGTCCCTTAGCATCTGTGTTGGCTTTCCTCCTCCAAGTTTTTCCTGTTCCAAGATTTAGATATCTAAATTAAGTGTCTACGTTCGCTGTTTTGGCCATTACGTGCTTCAAAGCAGCTCATCCTCCATCATCCAGCAGGGCATTCCCAATCATTTCCTCACCCATCTTTTCTCTCCTTTGCTCCCTTTCCATGCATCTCTCCCCTCTATCCTATTTTTTCCCACAGGCCGTGGTGTCTTTCATATATTGTGCACAACAGCTTGGCTCTTCAGCCCCAAAATAGTCTACTGCGTTGCAGATCAGATAGGACAGGTCTATATGAGGGATTCTTGGTTCTTGGATCTCATCTTGTCCTCACCTGTCCCACCACACCTCCAAGACAGAGGTCTATGAACACCTTAGAGTTGAGGTGTACGGTCAAAATTTGGTTCTCAGTAAAAGTTTAGGGCAGTGGAAATAGAAAGGATATTCTTGTTCATGGGGACCAGTACTCTGTTTTCACAAGCCACCCATCCTGTAATATCCTTCATAAGTCCTTTTCTCGCACCTATAATTTAGATGGGGCCATAATGTTGGAGCATTTCTCTCATTCATGCAGAAAATAGACAGTGTTCTGCTTGAAGGAGGTAAACTTTCTGCACGTAATAGCAGAGCAGAAGTGTCTGGGATGACAGTCAGAGAGGATATGTAAGTGGCATATTGATTTTTACGTGCTGCAAATAGCAAAAGGCAGTTGTCTCTTGATACACTTGGATTAACAAAGAACAACATTTGGCACCGGAAGCGTTGCTGTCATAAAGCAGAAGAGACCGTAGTCTGCCTTAGACACAAAGCGGGCTGAAGCAGTTAAACTACATCCCATGTAAAGCTGATTGTGAGGCATTCGTCAAATATGAGTCACCAAATCATCATCTATTGAGCCTTTCACTTTTTTTTCATCTTCCTCTGTGCTATTGTGCATCATACACTGTGGGAAGGTGAGGAGGCAGGGCTGGAAGRGGGGGTGAGTCCCAGCTCTTGGGACTGTGTGAATACAGGGGATTTTAAGAATTTTTAAGTACATTTCTAACTGTCTTGGCTGTAAAAAAAAAAAAAAATTGGAAAATGAGAACCTGCTGCACCTCTTACGGGGAAAAAAAAAAAAGGAAGAAAAGTCCTAAAGAATTTACTGGTGTTTTAATCTCATAACTGGCAAGGGGAAGCATAGTTTGAGTTGAGAACCAGTGAGCTGCTTCAACCACCCCTGTTGAGCTGAGCTATGGTAGGAAGCAAAACCCCAGTTCATCCAGCTCTTCTGCAACGTGGGACATGGGTACCAGCTCCTCTAAGATTAAGGTGGCGAGTGAGAAGAACTGTCCCAGGACCTGGGGCTCATATGGTGGCCACCAACAGACCATCCTGAAAGCACATCTGAAGCAGCAGAATAGGAAACATGGAGAAGAACATGTGCCATTGGTTGGATGAGACTGGGCATCAGAGACAAAAGCTCTGGTCTTTTGGTTACTTGACTTGCTGTGTAGCGCAGGGGTAGATAACCCTATCTCCATGGATGTCCTGTCCCCCTCACCTCTGTCTTTTCTGTCAAACCATACACTTTTGGCAGGAGGGACTACCTGTACATTGACCAGCTCAGGAAGACTCTGAGCTTAGATGCAAATGCTGGCCTTCAGTGCAAACAAAAAAATAGTTCTAGGAAATGTTATGCAATTTTACATGAATAAGTGTCTGCTCAGGAATCCATACCAGCCTTTGGGATTCACAGAGTGATGTCCAATAATCAGTTAACACTCCAGCAATATCACATCATTAATATGACCACCTTCACAAGTGGTCCTGTCCCAACACAGGGCATTTCTTGCCAAAACACTCCTATTGGCAACTCTTTTGTATTTACTGCTAACCAATTTTAGACCTGACGCAGGCAAAAATGCATTCCCAGTTAGCACAAAGGAACTTTTGTTTGACGCAAAGATGGACTAAATAAACAACTCTGAATCAGCAGGGTAGAGATCGATTAATCCTTAGTGGATTTAAACCACAAACAAACCTGATTCAGTGTGCCTTATCCTCACTATCCTACTGGAGAGCTTTTAGGTAACTATCTTCTATCTACCGGCACACAGAATATTTCTAACAGTTGCAGTGTTACGGCGGTTTTTGCAATATCTCTTTGTATCACTGCAGCAACCACAAGTCACAGTTCAGTCCCTAGGAGAAAGTACCATGTAAAGTTACAGGCAGGGCCCATCCTGAAGACCTATCCGTTGTGTAGGTGAGGGATATGTAAAGATTCAAGGCTATGAATGTGCCCAAGGTCAAACAGAAGGTTTTGTGGCTGAGATGGTGACAGACCCGAGAGCTCCTGACTGCCAGCCTTCACTGCATCACCCCAGGATCATCTGCAATCCAAATTTCCCTGTGCGTCTGTCCCTGCCCTAATTCACTCCAGTTGTTATTTAATTAAAAAGCTGTATGTGGGACAATTGATTAACACAGGCTGCACTGCGAAATGGCTGCTCTCCACTGCAGATTTCAATTTCAAATTAAAAAGCAAAGGAGAAGTTGTAGGTTTTCCTGTTGCAGTGACCAGTTGCCTTTTCATGCAAAGAAGCTCTCTTGGAGGAAAGGCCTTTTGGTTCCCCCTGCCCTGACTGCATTGGTAAAAGATGTTCAGCAGGGTCGTTTTCAGTCGCTAGCCTTGTTATCAGTTGCGGTGCACTGGGACCCATTCTCCATCCATAGGGAAGATGTAAGCCATCCTGAGAGCTCCTGCTTGATGCTAGCCCTAAATGGGAAGGAATGATGAACAGCAGGAGGAATGCAGGATGGAAAMCACAGCCTCATGGAGAAATGAAGGCTCCAGAGATGTGCAAGATGTCTTGGGATGTGGAAGATGTCCTGAGATGCAGAAGACGCCAGGATTCAAAGCCTCTGAGCTGAACTATCTCTACTCCATCTATGCATGCTGCAGGGGCCTCCTGCAATATGGTGCTTTCTTCTGACAAGGCACTTGGAGTCCCAGCATGAAAGAGAAGTCCTTTATAATAGGAACCCATTTTCCCAAGTAACAAGTGATAGGACAAGAGGAAACGGCCTCAAGTTGTGCCAGGGGAGGTTTAGATTGGACGTTAGGAAAAATGTCTTCACCGAAAGGGTTGTCAAGCACTGGAACAGGCTGCCCAGGGAAGTGGTTGAGTCACCATCCCTGGAGGTATGTAAAAGACGTGTAGATGTGGTGCTTAGGGACGTGGTTGAGTGGTGGGCTTGGCAGTGTTAGGTTAATGGTTGGACTCGATGATCTTAAGGGTCTTTTCCAACCAAAATGATTCTGTGATTCTATGATTCTATGATAAATCACGGTCCACCAGGGCCCTGGAGAAAGTCTGTAAGGTCTGAATCAGACCAGGGCCGGGGCAGCAGGTCTTACCAGCCAGCAAGGGGAGTAAAGTAAATACACCCAATAAATGAAGTGAGGGACTGATATGTTCAGTGAGAGATGCTTCAGACAGGTAGGAAATGATCTTCAAAGCTGAGCTCCAGCCTAGACACACTCGTATGCAGGTCCTTCCCTGGAATTGCATCCATTAGCACAGACAAGCTGGTTTGTTGATGTGGCAGCTCTCTAACACCAGTGTCTCAATGGTCTTGGAAAGGAATAGTGTTTTCTGAGTACCAGGTCTTTTTAGGTGCCTCAGATCAGATAACTAACTGAAAAGTCATGCTAACAAATTCAGCCTGATATTAGGAAACGGAATGCAAGCGTAGCTGTCGCTGTCATTCACCAGCATAGCTATGCCTACGGTGCTCGGAGTGTCAGCTGCTGCCTACATTTGCATGTAGGTGTTGGCTTGAGGAAACCTTGAGGAAATCCTAGCTTCCCAAATGGGACCTGACCCCACTTTTCAGCTGCCTGGTCAGCTGCTTCTGTATGCCCCTTCTACCCTTGCAGCAACACTACATGATCAATGGATCCTTCTAGGAAGGGTTTCCAGCATCACCTATCTCAAGGACATCTCAGGTCTGCAGACAAAATCACGTGAAGTCAGAACAGTGTGCACATCTGGGCTGGATTCACATTATTTCAAGACATCTGGAGTCTTAAACCAATTCCATCTAAGCTAGTCAGCCTGGGTTCTGTGTATAATTAACAGAAAAAAAGGAGACAGTCTTTCAGCATGATTAATCTGACCCCTTTTTAGACTTCTACTTTAAGATTAAATTATAGTCACTGCTGACAATAATGGGCATCTGTGGTAACCAGCTTGGATGGAAACACCTGCTCTGTAGACATTTGTATTTCATCCAAAAAATTCAACCTCTGAAGTGTTATAATTCAAATGTTGTGCAAGGGCAAAGAGGAAGCACACCGTATCTATTGGTAAAGCCAAGAACTTATCGTTAGTATAATTGAAAACTTAACTCTCTAATTCAAGAATCATTATTAGTCTCAATCTAATTATTACAGAAAAAGAAAACATAATAATTCCATATAGAGTAATTCTATACAGAAAAAGTTTCAATAATAGTAATAATACAATTAAAATCACACTAGTTTAGTTTCTATCCCTTTTTCTGGTGTTACGCTCACTTTTCCGTTGTTCCATTGGGTCTTAAAATCAGTAATTTTGGACTGCTGGAGAGGGTAACACCGTAAGTCAT
Source organism: Phoebastria nigripes (assembly GCA_035582835.1). Lineage (NCBI taxonomy): Eukaryota > Metazoa > Chordata > Aves > Procellariiformes > Diomedeidae > Phoebastria > Phoebastria nigripes. The sequence goes on along the minus strand of JAYKAV010003021.1, from coordinate 584,546 downwards.
CAGCCTCTGGTGCGCTTCATTGGGAAGAATATGCTGTCTATGTTACTGGTTTATCCTTCCTCACTCTAAAATCCACTTTGGGTCATTTTTATATGCTTGTTAATATGCTTTTACACCTTTCTCTTTCTTCATGAGTCTACAGATCCAGGTTACATCCGAATTTACTATACATATGTTATGTATCTTAGATACTATTTCTTGGTTTTCTTTGTTATCCCTAAAATCAGTTTTGTCCAGATCCAGGTCTGCATTTCTGTAACTACCCATGGGTGAGTTGTTTATAGCCATGAGGTCTCCAGTGCCAGCCCATGCCCCATCTTCTCTCATACCATGCCTGCACTCCTCAGCGCTGCATCCTGTATCTCCACTTCTCAAGGTCTCTGCTATCATCCCAGCCCTGTATTTCTCTATAATACATCATTGTGCTAGAGCTGTGTCGTTCTTCATGGAATAACTGCTTGTTACTGCTACTACGTAAACTATGGTTATACAAAAGTATAGCAAATTAGCCGTAGACACCTGGTCAATCAGAGAAATCGCTGTAACAACTAAACCAAGTAAAACAAAGCTGAGGCAGGTGAAAAAAAGTTCAGACAGAAAACCTGGCAAGGCTCAGTCCTGAGGCATTGCAGACTCCGTACAAAGCTGATGGTCTGTTGCTACCAACAGCAATACTGGATCACAGCGCACCTTTACAGAAGACAAGAAACCCCCGTGGCACTACGATGCCCAGAGTCCAGGGAGCACTGGGCTCTGGTCTGCTTCATCCTACAGCATCCCAATATCTGAGAACAGAAAATCAAGGTGGACCAAGGCCCCCTGATGAGCCAGATCATCCTCCTGGACCATCAGTAAGTGCTCCAGAGAGTATTTCACAAGTGCCCAGTTAAAACACCCCCGAGGTAACTCCGAGCATTTTGGAAGACAGCCCATGTGAAAGTCTCTGTATAAAATAAAGTGAGATCCCCTGTGGCAGCCCCTTGTTAGCAGCAGCATAGTGCAGCAATGGGAAGAAATTGCAGGGTATTTTTCCTAATTTGAGACACCCACGCGGCACAGAACAGAAGCTTGTCCTAACTACGCTTCCGAGAACAATGATGGGGGCTCCAGAGAGCCACTTGTTTCAGCTCGCCCACCTGGCTGAACAGGTAGCTGCAGTGATTTCCTTGCCTCCAAAAGAAGCTGTTCTCCTGGAGTTCCCCCAAACACTTCCAAAAAGCTTATTCTTGCCTTTGGGAGAGCTCAGGCTACAGCAGCTTGCAGGTTTTTGTTGGGAACCCCAGGAAAAGAGGTCCTGCTGTGCATGGAAGTGCTCCCAGGGCTGACCTAGACTCAGGTGGGACATAAAGGTGTCCTACTTTCCTCCCTCACCAGCACAAGCCAGTAGGAACTAGTGCCCCTACTAAGCAGCAGAAAGACGAAGAGAAATCACAGCCGAGCCCAGAACAGCTCATTCAATGCAGGAGCCTCATGTCCCTCTCCCTTAGAGTGGTTGCACACCCAAGTTATTCTGCTAACACCTAAACCAGCTATTTCYGACATATCTCTGTGAGCAAAAGGAGTTTCGCACTCCAGCTGTGGTTCTCCTTCGCAACAAGATTTAGGAATACCGAAGGTCTTCATCTCCACATACGTTGTTCTTGCCGATGTATAAATAGTCCCAAAGACTGTTGGGTTTAAGCCCATTTTCAGGACCAGGCTGATGCCCATGTTCTTCACATATGTGTGCACAGCCTGGGGCACAGCTGTGAAAGGAAGGCTAGAGCCCATGTTGGGTGTAGTCATGCAGGTCCCAGCTCTTGTTCACATTACCCAGAGGAGGACATGGGAACTGGCAAGGGAGCAGTTTTCTCCACTCAGCTATTCCTAAACACGGCATGGAAGTTTTGAACTTCTGCCGCAGGCAGGCTCAGAGCCAGCAAAGTGCCCGCACTGCGAGACTTATGAGTCTGAGTCCTCTTTTCAGAGAGCAAGCACAGCTCAGGAACTGCTTCAGCCTTGGAGTCAGACCCGTTGAGCACCACTGACCACCGCTAAAYGAATGTAATTGTAAAACAGGTATCACAGAATAAGGCGGGTGGCCGGGGTGGGGTGTTGTTACGCACAACAGTACCTGTTYGGTTTGTGTGGCAGTGCCCCACCTTTGAAAAAAAAAGTAGGACTGTCCATTTAGTGACGCACGTTCATTTTGAGGGGGATATTGCAAACAGCAAAATAATCTATTTTCCTATCTTACCAGAACGCCTAGAGAATTAGACATTAAGCTGTCATCCCAAATTGCTGAAACAGGAGGTTTCCTGCATGCTGGCAGCAATCCCCCCCCTCCTACAACCAGTTTCTCTGGGATAATAAATAAGTCCCATTAAGCAAACCCCCAGACTCTGCTTCCTCGACTCCTGCTCCGACACATAGCTGAACTATAAGCCCCAGCCACCTCCTCCTACTCAGCCGAGGGCAAACCATACTTTCCATGAGCTAAGGCAAAAATAAAAATCAGCTTTTACAGCGCGGCTCCCCCTTCCCCCTGCCTCCCTGCACCAAGGTGCCTCTCTGTGCTTTGTATTAGGAGGTATGTCAGGCTTGTGGAACCGAGCCCAAACTTTCCTGAGAAAACACAGGAGTCAAAGACATGTTTTGAAAATAAATATCAAAGCTGGCAAGCGAGGGCGATGGAAGACGGAACCGGCATTGTTAGAAGCTGGTAGGAGCAAAATAAGAGGGGCTCTGCATGGCAGTTTCACACAGGACTCAGCACTGACAGAGCCTCCTGCCAACAATATCTGGGGAATATTGCTCAAAGACCAAAAGAAAGAGCATTGAGCCTCGAGCAGGGAAGAAATTAAAAGTGTCTGTCTCTGCCAATCCGATAACACGAGGAATAATAACAGAGTGGGAGAAATAAGTGGGGGGGGGGGTTTAAAAAAAAAAAGAACGAGGAGAAACTGGGCAACAGAAAAACATGTCAGAGTTATAAAAAGAGACAGAGAAGAGAATTTTATTCATGAGCTTTCCAAACGCATTTGCCATTATCGCAGGCATGAGAATATTATTCTGCTGCTGTCAGGGGGCATGTGACTGGGGCTCCAGCCGTCAGAAAATCACTGCCAGCTGTCGGAGGGCCAAGCCATTAAGGGCGATGGGCCAACACCAATCACACTGTCGAGAAATACACTTGCTTGTCAAGAGATTAGCAGTCTGGCCTCCAAAGCCTTCTGAGAGTGTTGGCTTCAAAAATGGAGATGGTCACGTGAATAGTGCAGAGTCTCTGGCAATGGAAGCAGTGGGTAGAAATGCTCCTTTTAAAGGAGGAATACAAGAAGGAAGGTGTTAAACTGTTTCTAGTTGGCTCTGGTACATCAGGAACACTGAATAGTAGCTAGCATTTTTGCTCTGATGGCATTTAAAGAAAAAAATTAATTCATCCAGAAAGACTGCTTAGCCTTTGATCAAATGGGCTGATGCACAGGACTGACCTCTGAGCACATTGCAGCTTTCTTTGGGAAGACTGGCATGACARAGAAGCTGACCTGAGCTGGAATCTGGCTGAATTTTATTCCCCTTTCCTTCCAGCATCAGCAGTCCCCTAACCTATATCCGTCGTACCTGATCRTGGATGGGGTACATGGTTTGGACTGCAGAAGTGATGCGGGCATTTCAGTCCTAGAGTAGTCCCCCAGCCTTGTTCAGCGATGGTCCTAGAGAAAGGCCAGCCCTGGGACCAGCAGTGGTTATTCCAAGGGCCCTTTTCTTATTTTACAGGGGACAAACCTAGACTTGGTTTTTGAAGTATCGCCTACAAGGGAGAGTCACTGTATCCCTTTCCAGAGACAGTCACACTCCAGTTTCTACCAGAAAGCTACAAAACCATTAATAYGGATCACAGAAATCACRCAGCGTTCACAGAGGGTGCTCTACRGCTTCTGCTAAGCATATTGCATCAAGTTTAAAGCATGTATTAGCATTGCCTAACTTTTAGGTCACACCTACCATGGCATTTGAACTCAGAGAACCATCGAGTGATTCAGACTGTCCACAGCTGCCACACTCAGCACTCGGTACTGAGAGAAGTTGCCTGAGACAGTAATTCAGTATTATATCACATCRACTCACCGTTGCAGCCATAATGCCTTAACACAGACAGAATTCAGAATGTGATTCATATGTATGATGTAGCTTCATATGTTGTAATTAGGTAATTCACACTGTAATTAAATAATTATGTCAGACTTCTGGATGAAACTTTTCAGAAAAGTGTGTGATGATGGACCCACTCTCATCTACAGTTTTGGTATGACAGATGTATAAAGTTTGCTGTGTCAAACACCTGGACACTACCATGCCCAGAAGCCAACTCTCATTCATACGAATACATGAAGCGTAAGGGCCTCACCAAGGTGGCTAAAGCAATGGCTTTCTGCAATACAACCTAAAGCAACTCACTTCTCGGGAGCCACCAAGAAAGTTGGGTCAGCGGTACAAAAGCTCCAGAAAACTTCTTTCTTTCTCTGTCTAGTAATAAGCTCTCCTATTGAGGCTGATCATCAAACGTTTACTGCGGGAATGACTGTGGGACACAAGCCACCCCAGAAGAAAGCTGCAAGTGGAAATGTATTACTGTATTTCCTTGTGTTTCTTTTTATCCCCCTTTTAGTTCATAGGTCTGAAATATCCAAGCTATGCTAATAAAGTCAATTTGCACTGTCTGAGCAGTCTCCTTTATTAATGACTTGTTAAAGGAAAGAGTTTGGCTGAGGTGTAAGTTGATTAGCTCACTAATAATTAAGTGATAACCAGAAAAGTAACAAAGGATTTTTGCCACGTAAATAATGACTTGATCTCTTTCCTCTCCTCCTCCTTCATGCAGTAAATGAGAGAAATATAACAATGGTTTCTTTACGTGAGCAGAATGTGCTTCATTTCCAGGCTAGGTAGAAAAATTTGCATATGTTTGGGGTAAATATGCCATTTTCCCAGAAATCAAGGAAGAAAATAGCAGCTGCTTTCCCTACCGTAGGTGCAGTGCAACTGAAGATTTTTCAAGTGTTCAATTTTTTAAAAAATTCTTTTAACATTTGACATTTTAATATATCTGTATCTGCTTACCACTGAGACTTTCTACTTGCTCCTACTGGTTTTCCCCTTTCGTTGCAGAGGTTTCCAAGAGCAGCAATACAAGGAAATTCCTTTCCCTATCAATGAGACCAAAGGGCACAACTGGATGGGCAAGGGTTTTATAGAGCACGGGGTGGGATATATCGCCTTCCAGGTTCAGACACTAACTGATTCATTACACAAGATACAGTGAACGAATGCTTTGTTGGTGCTTTTTTTCCCTAAACTGAAGGTTATAAGAAAAGGGTGAGACACTGGCAATAGCTAGTTCCTCTAAATCCATTTCCACTGGGGTTTTGGGATAAAAAAGCTTCAACCCTTATCCCTCACAGACTTCAGATTAGCCTGTCTTCCAGCCAGTTTCTTGCTTCTTGACAATACTTTGCCTTCAAAATTTGCTTTAAGTCACCCTTATATCGTTGGGACTTTCATTCCTGCAGTAGGTGGTCACTGATCAGTCTTCGCCCAGTCTCCATCTGATCATACACCCAAAATGGTATGAGTGGGAAGGACGGATACACAAAGCAGCTGAGAGCCATATGGGGTATGACACTGGATCTAGGGAAGATCCAGTGACCCCAGGGCATCCTGCCTGGCCTTCAGCTGCTGCTCTGAAAGACTCTCAAATGACACAAGATGCCAGCATTTAAGGAAGCGAACTGAGCCTTTAAGGCAGGTTCCAAATTGAGATTAACACACTTCAATATTGTTACAAAGTTCATGCAAGTCTCTTCATATTGAGCTCTGTGTATGTAAATTAGCAGGCAGAAAAAGACAGCTTGCTATATTTTTCCTAAAGAGAAAGCTGTTTACAAGTGTAAACAATGAATTGTTACGACATTTGCTTTTGCTTTTTTAAAGCATGAGAAGAATTCCAAAGCACAAAGGCAGGCCAATTCCCAGATTCCTGTGAAAGACAATGAGATTGAGGCACATGCCATTTGTGCTTTTGGAAAGTCTCCCTCCCATGATAGAGTTTCATGTGATATTTCAGCTTGAACTGGTGTACATTTACCATAGACATTTTGCAGCTGATAAGGGCTCTGATTCACATACAAGCGTGAATTAAGCTCAGATGACTGGAAAAGTTACTAAGCTGAGCTCTCCTTCCACACTTTTCCCAGTGTCAACTGCTTTTCCCTCGGGAATGGCCGAACAGCAGGTTTATCTCCTCCCRTACCAATTTCAGCCCCGCAAATCAGTGCAAACTGAGATCAATTTTATTTCATGCTAATACAGTGGGTTGAAAGCTGCAGGTGCTTGGAGACACCTACGCATGCTTTCTGCTTTCAGGGTAGTAACCACTGCACCGGGGTGCAGGTAAGCTTCAGCTTAATCCACTGCTACAAGAATGCAAACGTCCTGATTTTGGTAAAATGGGACCTGCTGTGGATGGTATCACCTGCCTCAGCTTTTGATTTGAAAGGTTTTGGGATACATCTCAATAAACCAGATCAGATAGGCTTGTGCTAGGAAAAGGATGGAGAAGAAAAATGCCTCCCTAAAATCTGCTTTGAGGACTGGATATAGGACTGAACCATCCTCTGCATGAGGGAATGTCCCGTCCTTGGCAGGTCGCACCTCCTTTCCTAAATACCTGCGCTCAGCAGCTCCTGTTTTCATGAACCTTTTATAACACTCTTCAGGTTATTGTATTCATATCTGAGCCCTTCAGTGCTGGATGCTCACAGCATCCACAGAGCTGAAAACTGTGATGCTGTCATTCACTACCACAGCCATTTGCCAAAATGCATAAAATAGCCTTGAAAATATGACAAAGAACAGTCATATTACATGGGCGAATTTATGAATATTTATATGGCTCTAGGAGTTGAGTCCCTTTGATGATGCTTTACAAACGCATGACTCCATTTAACTTCAGAGCAGACATTTCTGCTTTACCTAGCTATGAATAGGAAATCAGTTCTGCTAATGTCTGCTGAAGTTTCTTGGATCAGATCCTTCTTCACGTTAGGAAACGACTTCTCTTTTTCACTCATTCAGGTGCTAATAAATTTCTGTGATATTACCTCAGGCATAATTATCATCATCCCAACAACAGTGCTCATAAAGAGCCCTTAAACTTCAAGGCACTTTACAAAAAGTCTGATTCAGCCTCTTATAATCTTGCTTTTAGCACCTTACTCATGCTATCTGCATATAAATCAATGGGATAAATTACATGTTACACAGGAGCAGGCTTGCAGGATCTAGAGGTGTTAATGACCTTTTTCTGTAACTGGTACGGACTAGACAATTCAGAAAGCTGCCAATAATGACATTTTCAGCTGCAGTATTTGGAAGCCGACATTATCATGGGATGTGAGACTTCTGAGCTGAGAATCCTGATTCAGGATTCCACGCCTAAGATGTTGTATACACCATGACACAGTAAAATAAGATCCTAGAAGAGGCACAGGTCCATAAGTAACGTAAAATTTGAACAGGCGATTTGTAGCGCAAAATTCAGCTTTATTTATKTGGCTGATACCTTTATTTTAACATTATTAGAACCAAGCAGTGAAAACATCTTCAAGATTTTGTGTCAATTTTATCTCCCCCTTCGCAWGCGTATACTGATGAGAGGGAATATGTACAATCTTCTCCAACACATGTAGCCATAATGAGTTCTAATCAATCTGTTTGTTAGGTCTCATTTTATGCAGAAATTAAACAACCAGCAGCACAAGCCATGATAAAGTGTTTGCATAGAGCAGGGATAGAGAAAAATGTTCTTCTTCAGGTGTCATTCCCCAAATTTCACGGCTCACAAAGAGAAACAGCTGAACATGTGCAATTTTTGAACAGCAGCCCTTTCCCATTCCCCAAGCAAAACACTATTGGATCCACATACTAAATTTACAGGACATATCCCTCTAGTGGTGTAAACTGACATGACTCAATTAACCTATGTAAACTGACATGACTCAATTAACCTAACTGATCAGTGAAGCCATGAGGTTTCAGGGCAACAGAAAACTGTGTGGAAAGAGGATTCTTTGCCACAGGCAACCCGAGGCCACAGGAAATTACTCCATTGGCATCTCAAGTGCATTTATAGTAATACTGAAAATAAGCATTTCAGGAGCTCTATGTTTGTTTCTCTTCTTGTTATTTCAGAAACAAGACATTCCCTCCATAGCTCGTACAGATCAGACAAAGAAAATCCAGCACTTGGACATAGGTAGGTTTGACGGTCTAGTCAGATAGACCACGTTTAGATGCAAATAACTTCAGGCTGTCACATCGTATCCAGTGCAGTCATGTACACTACAAAGCGTAGCTCAGGGTTACAGAGGAAAAGTATTGCTTTTAATACGTATGATTGTAACAGCTGAAACGGTCAAAGTTGGTTTTGTGGAAGATGAATTTACCTTTACAAAACAGTTCCAGGGAAAAAAAACTTGTATTGTAAGTGTTTGTGGCTGCCTCTTCAATACTACCCTTCTGAGTGCAATGACTGAAAGCTTTGCCAGAGTTCAAAAGCAGAGAACCAAACCACAGAGTAAGTCAGAAGTAAATGCATATTGTGACGGAGAATACTACAGAAACGTGTCAAATAAATAAAAATTCCCCAATGATTCAACTTAAGGGCTAGCTATACATTTTTGCTTCTTTCTATACAAAAAAACCAGAATGGATAACAACCCACATTGTTGTTGTTATCTACCCCATACAACCTTTCATTAATTTATCTTGCCCAGTTTTAAAGCCAGTTCATGCCTGACTTCTGTTTTTATTTCTGTTATAAATCTTCTCATGTCCAACGTGCATGTGATGAGAAAAGAAACAAGCATCAATATGTTTAATTATTTATTTAAAGCCAACTGTAATTGAATATTACACAAATTGCTTGGTTTTTCATATTGTTCCCATTTTGTGCTCCTGGTGTGCAAATGGGATATTTAATAGTTATTTCTTTAGCTTCTGAACTACTGCAATTTCAAACTTTGAATTATTTTTCTGTTAAGAACTTTTAATCTTAAAATGGTTAACCATGACAACAAAAGATAGATCAGAGCCCTACAGACTTCCTTACTATATAAACTGAACCTCAAAAGTCCAAAAAGCTAAAGTGCATCAAGCAGGCTAGAATCCTCCTCATTGTTTACAACCAGGTTTGTGCTTCTGAATCAATTTGGTACTCTTCTAGACCTCAATCTTGAAAGTCTAAATCTGGGGAGGATAATTTAGCTCTGAAAAAAATAAAAAGACAGGTCTGCATAAAAAAATCCACAGTGATTTTGATGATGTTTTGACGATCTAAGTATTTTATCATTGCCATCACTAAAATAAATTTTGCTTTGAAGGCTTTATATCACTATGAAAAACATTAAATACATCTCTACCTGACACTGAAAGCAACTATATACAAGCTGAACTGCAGAAGGCAGGTTATTCTTCATGACAGATGTATACTACATGAAACATCAGCATTTATACTAGGAAAGGTCTGTGTTTAGGTTGGAGTTTTTTAGCTTACAGAAGGGGAGGTGAAGAGAAAAAAGACGTGGAAAAAGAAGTTTGTATGTTTATATGCAAGTATTATAAATTCTGCTGACCAGCATGGTATAAGCACTGTGTACAGCCCTCAAGGTCTGCCCAAAGCTTCTCATCAAGTCTTTGGACCTATTTCTGAAACATAAAAAACACACGATACTATTAGGCCTCTACTTGTGTGTTTTATTCTTTTCCATTGTTTCAAGTCTTTCCCTTTTTAGACTCTATTTGCCTTTGGATACCAACTCCATTTGAAAGGCACTTTGCATATTCTGGGTGTAAGTATAGTACACGTAGTAAGCACTGAGGAAACTAAATAAGGCATCAGATGAGAGAAAACCCCCGTGTAGTAGGCAGTGCTATAAAAAGCCTCCTTCCTCCTCCCGGCCCACGAGTACGAGAAACACTTGCCTCTTCATTTAAAAACATTAAGCCAGCGCGCTGCCTCGCTCACATTACAAACCCTCTCTGCAGTCTACAAGGAAAACCAGAGAGGGGAAACCACCTCAGAGCCACCAAACCGACCCGGGGGAGCGTATTTTGCCCAAAAAGCGGGTGAGGAGAGAACCACCGCAGCGAGGCCGTGACGGTGCCCGTTCTGCCTCCTCTCCACAGAGGCGTCACGCGGCCCCTCTGAACCAAACGTGCCCCCAGCCGATCTTTCCCCCTAGACTTTCCCTAAATCTGCCTTTTTCACCTCAACTTTTTTCTCCCCTCCAAGTTTCCYCCCTCAGACAAGCGCGACGCGGCCCGGCCCGGCCTTCCCGCGCCCGCAGGCCGCAGCCCGTCGCCATGGCAACCCGCAGGCCCCGTTCCCGCCGCGGCGGCTCCTCCCCCGGCCGGGCGGGCCCAGCGCCGGCCCCCGCCCGCCGCTGCCGCTGCCTCGGCTGCGCTCCGGGCCCGGCGCCCTTCTCCCTCCTCCCCTTTCGCCTTGCTCCGCTCTGGCCTGAAGCGGGTGCCGCGATGGCTCCGGCCGCTGACCGGGAGGGCTACTGGGGCCTGCCGACCTCCACCTTGGAGTGGTGCGAGGAGAACTACGCCGTCTCCTACTACATCGCCGAGTTCTGTGAGTGGCCGCCCCGGCCCCGGCCCCGGCCCCGGGGGCCGTGTCCCGCCGCCGCCTCAGTCACCCCCCCCCCCCCCCCCCAGCCCTCCGTGCCCTCACCCCACTGACTAGGCCCCACGGCAGGGGAACCCCCCACCCTCCATGGCCCCTCTTTCCTGAGGGGGGCAAATGGCGGGGTAACGCGGCCCCTGCCCCTCAGCCAGCCGCGGCGGATGGAAGTGGGTGTTTTCCTGTCCCCTTCCCCCCTAAATCCGTGTCTTAAGGAGGGGGTGGTGTAGCCCCCTCTCTCCCCGTGCCCCCAGCGTGTTGTTTGGGCCCCCCCCCCCATCCCAAGTCTGTCCCTTTGGCCTGTGTCCGAAGTGATGGTAGGGCAGGAGGAGGGTGTCCAGGGGCTTGGGGAGGCATCAAGGGGGCAGCTGAGGTGGGGTGGCCGGGTGAGGTGGGTCTCAGGGGGCTTGGCACTGGAGCAGGGGTGGTTGTATGGCACTAAACAGATGGCTGAAGAGCGGAGTTTTCACTGAAATCGTGCTTGAGGTGCCATGCCGTAAAGCCGTGCGGGTCTGCAGCTCTGCTCCCCTTGAGAGGAGATGAGAGCATCTGCCCAGCCATGGACGGTCAAACCACATGAAACTGTTCAGGGAGAGCAGGGAGGGAGAAGGTATCTTTGTACGGAAGAGACATCTTCATCCAGGAGAGACGCCTCCACCCAACGGGTCTTTGGTGGGTTTTGACCATCATCAGGTTGCTCTGCGGCAGGTGGTGGGAGTTAGAATAGCTCAAGGGTTTCCTCTGTTGCAGGTGGTGGTCTTGTAGGATAGCTCGGAGCAACAGCAAGAGAGCAGGCCATTGTTTTGACCTCAAAACTCTGTTATTCAGAGGCAGTCAGGAATTTAGATATAGTCATGTGCATTTTAGGGAAAGAAGAAGGTGCTTCAACTACAGGATCATCCAGCAGGTGCTTGAGAAGGGAGTATATTGTGGTAGCAGGTAAAGGATCAAACCCTCTGTCACTGATGTTTTGCTGAAAAATTAAATATTTCTGTGTCCTGGGCAGTGACTTTAAAGGGTGTAGTAATTGTAGTTACGTGCTGCCGCCTGACAGACACCCTGTCCTACAAAAAGCTTTCACACGTATAAGATAGGCGGCTGCTTTTGAAGTGTTAAGACCCTAGGAAAATAGTACTACAGCGAACAGGCTCACCTACCCTGAAGTGCTTGGAGTGGGCAATCTGAGGAGGCCTTTTGCATAGCTGGGATGTTTCAGCAGCGCTTTGGAAGAGCTTGGCATGCAGGAGATGGAAGGTTCTGGGCGTCCATGCCAGGCTGTGAGTCCTGGTTACAAACACTGACATGGGTGAAGGACCAAAATGAATAGTTGTGAAAGAGATTTCAGAGTGTGGGAATGGGAAGGAGTACAGGATCTGAATAACAGTAGCATAGGCAGCATAGAAACTCAGAGGAAAAAGGAAGTTGGTGTGTAGATTTATGGCTGAGAAGAGGCAGGCCAGCTGAAGAGGGAACAAAATTAAATACTCTTAAAATGGGACAAACTTAGAACTTCTTAAATAGAATGAGACTTTTGCAGAGTATGTATTTTTGTGTTTTCCTCGTGGTAAAAGTAATTTGTGAGATAATCCTCATAGGGAAGAGGAAGCTCTGTTGCTTCACCCATGTAAAAATAAATTTGACTAGCATGTAAATTTTTGAAATAATCCCTACATTGTTGGCCTTGTGAACGGATACTKGTCATCTGCTTCTAGATTATGCAGGAGAAGGAAGATGAGGATGAGATTAATGGTGGGAGGTGGAAAGGCGTGTGTTCTGAAGAAAAAGGGACTAATTATAGAAGGTCTGGTCCCTCCTTATGGTTTTAGTGTTGGGACCACAGTTTGTTGGTCTGTCAGTTGCGCTGAAAAAAGTGTGTATAAGGGCTGTGCTGTAAATTAAAGCATTTAAATGGTCCAAGTTTAAAAAACAAAACAGTAAATAAGCCCACTTTATTTTAGGGTTAGCTTAACAGTAGATAATTTCAGTAGAGATGTCAAGATGGTTTAGATTAGCAATAATTCTGTAACTGTACTTTCAGGGTCCGAGGAAAATTTTTTTTTTTTTATTTGAGGATATGAACCCACTGCATTTAAATCTTAGCCAGCAAAAGTTGGTTGGCAACGTATCTTTCATAAAACAACTAAGGCGTCTTTCCCAACTTTCTCTAAAATACTTAACGTGAAGCTAATTACTTTGGAATATCAGAGAGATGTTGCCCTGAAATCTAGTTGCTTTAGCAGAAGAGCTGAGAGTATATTCAGGATCTGTGTGGCCCAGCGGCCTTCTGTTAGTTGCTGTGCCTTTAAGGCCTCCTTACTCTATCAAAAATACAAATTCAGAGAGCGAACAAACCAGAAAGTACAAAAATATTTTTCTCATCTCTTTCAGAGTTCTCATTGTGGTAACTTGTGATGTTGCTGATACTGTTTTTAAAASTCACGTATAGCCTGTATTATTTTAAGTGTTATCTTACAGAAGAGTGAAAATAGGTTTCTGATTTCTCTCTGTTTTGGTACCACTCAGTTAAGCTGATGGTATATTTAAAAATTATAAAAATAAGTAATTTATAAGAAACTGTTGGGAGGCCCAAAGCTTGAAGGATACTGACAGGTCCAGATCAAATACTGTGTTTTCCTTAGGTTGTAGGCTGAAGAGCCACACGGAAAGCTTGTTGAGCAGATTATGTCTTTGTGCCATTTAGCAATTTGTTTTTAATATGCTAATTTTAGTACAAATTGCTACATTGTGTTCCAGAARCCTACACGCAGTTCTTTGCCATTCACTCCTTAAAGAACTAGTGTAAATTATGGCAGCTAATCAGTTGTATGTATTCAGAGATGTGAAGGTGAGGTAAAGTGTTTTTGTAGCACCTCATATTTGCATTCTCTTGATGTACCCCAAACACAATGACCTGTATTCAAAGATTCATTTTTTTTAATAATGAAAAATGCTTTTTCTTGCCTTTCTGAGTCTGCACCTAGCCAGTTTTGCTCCCTTGTGGAGGTGGATGACTAACTGCTCTACATCCTTCTGTAGAGTATTAAACCTATTGAAATGGAAAACCAGTTGAAAAGAATTATTTTGCCAGCTTAATTACGTTAAGCCCTAAAATGACTCTTATATCCCTTACTGATCAAATCTGTCGTAAGGTGTAGTAATTCCTTCTTCAGGGTTTCTCAGGAGTTTTGGATTGACTCCTGTGTGCTAGAGGGCAAGCAGTAGAGATGCTTTTTTTTTTTTTTTTTTTTTTAACTAGCCTTTTCCAGCACTCAGTGCTTGTATGCTGAATTACCCAACCTTTTTTACACCAACTTAAGCAAAATAATAATAATAAAGGAAAAAACCAGCATCCTCCCACCCAAGCAAACAGAACAAGGTCAAATGTAAGTGCTATTGTTTAACACTAAGTGTTTAAATGTTACCGTTTACTCCGTATTTTAGCAGGGTTGATGTTTCAGGCCAGTTTAGCCCACGCAGTGTTCAGTTTTGGAGGTCTATTTTGATGTGAATGTCTATACAAGTGCCTTACCCTTCTGGCATTCACTATTATCCCTGTAGGAAGGGTTTGTCTTGTAGAGTATGAGGAGTGGATATAACTTATAATCTTCATAGATTTCCTTTGTTGAAAACATGGAGACTAGTATCAATTTAAAATATACTTTAAATTCAAAGGAGCCCTGTGTGGTATCCAAGGGTTTATAATTCTCAGTCAGGAGAATCATGGGGGTGAATTTGTTGTTGTTACCAACCCASTGCTGTGTTTCAGTTTGGATCAAACTTGAGTGATGTTTCCAGGTATGTGAAATACTGCCTTGAGCTATCGTTGTCCATGAGTAATATGCATCATCTACAACATGACTGCTTTTGAGATAGTATATCCTTACGTTGGCATTTACAGCAGCAAGCATCTGGAATATAGCTTCGGGCTTCTCAAGGAATCGGTGAAATTGTTTCTTTCTTGGCTTCTGGTCCTGTCTCAGTATGTTCTGCTACCTTCATATAAGAAAAGATTTTTTTGTTTGTTTGTTTTGTTTTTATTACCAGAGTTAAATCCATTGCTTTTTGTTTTCATTAGAGATCTGGTAAACAAATATTTGTAACTGTGCTTTCCTTATGCACCCTTATTTAGGGGGGGGGGGGGAAAGATCATGAGAATCTGCCCATGTTTCTAGCCACTTTTGCTGCTTTTCCTTAAATCCTTCCTATTTTTGCTTCAGATGAGATAAGAGATTGAGATGACTGGTACCTGTGTTGTTAGGTGTGAGACATCTCATTAACGCGTAGACTGCCATCCAAGCATTCTCTACATTGTGAAGTGACACAAAAATACTGGGTTTTTTTAAGCTTTGCTCAAAAAAGAGAGCTGTCAAAGATGCACAGATCTCTGTTTTGCAYGGGGATCATTACTTTGGAACTTAACAACTTGCAAAATTTACTTAAAGTTAGAATAATGTCATTAATACTGAATTTCGACTGCCACATATGTACTGTCACCTGTTCCTCTTGGGCGTCCTGCTGTATTTTGCCTCTTTTGCCAGAGGTACTGGAAAGCAGCCAGAGACTGTTGGGCTAGGTACTATCCATGTGAGTTAAAAAAATAAAATAAAGCCAACTTTGTCTGGTTTCAAGAGCTCTGTCTGTTCTTTCAGTAATAAAGTGGCAGGTGAAGGAAGAATCATCAGGATTAATTGGGTGTGATCAGCCCAACTGCCTGGCTGCAGCTGAATTATTTAAAGACATCATGACACAGATGAGTTCTAAAGTGCGATTTAAGAGAAGAAGATGTCACAGCCTCACAGACTTTTAAGACTAAAAGGGATTTGAGTGTGTAACTTTAATGATCTAATTGCAGGAAGCCACATCACAGGTTTCCTCTTTAAATTTATCAGGCTCCTTGAGGAAGCTCCCTCAACTTAGGGGCAGTACAGCCGAAAAGTTAAAGGGAACATTAAACTAATTGATGGTGGCTATAAAGTCAAGTGGAGTGTACAGAACAGTGCTCAGCTGTGGGCTGCTTTTGAAGATGAACACTTCTAGCTTGCTTTTTGTGCTGCGGACAAAAAGACGCTGAAAGAGGGGTTCCTTCCTTCAAAGAATAATATAGTGGAAGTACACTCATAAGCTAGACGGATGGTCTCTGCTGTCATGCTTTCTTATATCTTTAATGATTTTAAGTGATTCTGAGTCAGTGGCGAATACTGTTGCATTAATCTGTTTCCCTTCCCAGGTTGTAAATGTATATACTTGACTTAAGCCTGAAGATCACCTTGTGGCACTGTTTTGATGCATTTTGCCACAATTAATGATTTATATATATTTTTTTAATTCTTCCTTTTTTTTTTTTTTTGTCTTTTTGCCACTTTCTAATCGATGATGCAACTCTTACCTTTCATCTCATGACAGTTTAATTTTCTGTTTTCCCAAGAGCTTTCATTGAAAGAAAGGGTCAAAGGCTTTTGGAAAGTCTACATTTGTCCAATCAACAGTTCTCATTTATCCATCGTGTTATGGATATGCTTAAAACTTGACAGACGCTGTGGTAATGGACCACATGTGTGTTTATCTACTAATACTTGTGTAGTTATTAAGTGATAATAAAATTCTTAAATATGGTTTAACAAAGCATTTGATTACTCTATAATTAGTGCTTCATATTCAGTACTTGTACAGCTGGCAATTGGACATCTGCCACTCCAAATGGTAACAGAGCAGTGGCATTTGTACAACTTAATTTTGCGTATGTGCAAACTAAGGCAGACAGGTTTATGAACTGCATGATACGAATTTGCAGAATATGTATTTGTAGCTAGAAATAGGAAGATTAATGTAGAATAAATTATGGTAAAGGAACACTGACTTTTAATGCCTTTAAATGAGCCTTTAGTCACAGATAAAAACAACCGTTGTCATAATTGAAAGACAAAAATATCTTTAGTCTGGGGTTTGTTGTGTCTTTTTGTGTGTGTGTGCGTGAAGCTGCTATTTATGTAATGCATTTTCTGTATTTGCTGGAGCCTTTCACAGATCAGTGGGAAAGATGTTTTTTAAACAAAAGAAAGATTTAATAATCGCTGCAAAAATGTTCAAAGGAACTCTGGGAGTTGTCTCCAGTCCCAACAGCTCAGCAGTATATGGTTGTTTTATCTTGCAAGGCTTGCAAGTGCTAACACACTTGACTCTTTCTCTGACTATCTCAAAAGCCTAAAGAGGATCACAGAAAAGGTTCATGGATTGTGAAAGGTTAAGAAAATGCAAAGAGTTCTTTTAATTCAAAATATATGTAAAAAATGAAGTTTATAATGCTAGAAGGGAACCTGCTTACAAGTGGTTATGAGGGAAAGGCTACCTGCCTTTGATTGCTTTGAGTTTTCTAGGTGTGGGGCTCTTTACACCTGCCTCATTAATTACAGCCATTTTTCAGTCCGTTAGCAGAGAAGCTGAGCTGCTGCATGAATTAAAGGTGCTTTGTTATTCTGTGGTTGTGGAAGTACTACAAAGAAGGAAGATGTCAGGAAGAGAGAAGTTTCTAGAGGATGTTACAACTCAAAAAAACCAGAGCAGCACTGCTTTAGTGTCGATCTTTTACCATTAATTGATTTGAATATCCCCATATAGGCAAGCTCTGGGTAGAGTGCCAGTGATTTTGCTGGGCACCGTTTACATTCAAGGTTTCAGGCACAGACCCTTTTGTGCACTTGAAAATGCAACTGTAAAATACTTGGGGTTTTTGTGCTAGCTCAAAAACCTGAAGTGTCTGACCAGGATATTTTTTTCTATCTGTTTTTAAAAATTTATTTCCTTGAAGAAATGTGCTGCATATGCACTGTGATCAGTGACTGAAAACCTGACATTTTCTAAGTGATCAGTGCAGTCAGCATCTGCAGGATCATTATCTCCTTTACAGTAAGGTCCATTGACCTCTGGCAGAGTATGTACTTCAGTGTGTCTGGAGTTTGGGAGGCAGAAGTAGCCTTCTCAGTCAATCCCGGCAGGGAGATGCACCCTTTATGCCCCCGCCCCGCCCCGAGCCTTACAAGGTTCCTCTCCAATTCTTTGCCTTTCCAGCAACTGGTGACTCAACCTGCCCTCCACATTGCAGAGCTTTCCTGAGGGAAATTCCAAACTTTATTTCAAAACTGAGATTAGCGCCCAGCAGCGCATCTGTTTCCCAGGTGTGTCCGGGGGCTTTATTTTATTTTATTTTGTTTTGTGTTATTCCTTGGTTCCTTTGGACTTGTTTTCAGAATCCAGTGTCCTTGGAGTGACCCAGGAATGATGTGTGCAGTGTGTGTGTCTCTTAAAGGATCTCCAGCTGGCTTTGTGAGCAAGAGGGTATGTTCCCTTGCATCCTAGTCCGGGCAACGTTGCCCTGATTCTCCTCTCTAACCACAGGAGCTGGAGAAGGGGACAGCAATGTGGGCTGGTTCAGCTGGACACGGTTCAGGACATTAGTTTGAGACTTGACTTTTAGATTTGAGAAGGCAAGGCTCGGTCTTCTTTAGGCAGGAAAGCAGACAAGCAGAATTAGAAGAAGATGTCATGTTGGGGGTGAGCTGAACATCTGCCTCTACCTAACAGCACGAGGTGAGTAAAGCCAGGACAGTGTACATAACTCATAGTAGCTGTGCCTCTCCCTTGGTTTCTTCCTTCACATCTGCTTTTCTGTGAGTCATGGGTGTATAGCACAGGACACCAGAGTATGTTTTGTATGAATTCCAACTAGTAGGATTTCAAGGAATCAACTTTATGGTCATAAAACATGACCCTGGAAGCTCTCTGACATATATAGTGCTTTAATGAGCTCATTATTTGCAGCGGAAGCTCAAGATGCTACTACCCCGTAGGCTGGATTTTTAGTAATTGCTAATTCCAGTTGGATAAGGATTTTCATTTGAACGAGATCCAGCATCTAGGAATCAGATGGAGTATTAGATCAAAGAAGTCGTCCTGTAGAGCTGTGTAGCATAGTTGAGCATTAAAAATAGTCTGGACACTGACAATCTTGGGACAGAGTATTTCTGTATTAGATCTGTCATTTGTTCATCAGGTTTTCTTCATCTTCCCTGGTCAACACCATTTGTTTGTTCAGGCAGAGACCTGCTTCCCAACTGGAAAGCACGCTACTGTGATCGCTTCTAATGGGTGTTTTGACCTTACAATGAGGAAGCCCAGGGATACCTGAAAAATTACCTACATGTCTTTGAGAAATAGGATCTGCAGATCTGGCTTTCTCTGAAATTAAATGGGTCACCTACAACAGGGAGCTAAAATGACCCAAAGAACTGATTTTATTGTCACAGAGTGGAATTCACATTTCTTCTAGGTAAAATGGGTGTATTTTTCCTCTACAAGTACTTAACAAGGTTTGCTGTGTAAGAAAGGGTATGTTTGTGTGATTCTCATTATAGACTTGATTGCTCTTGGAGGGAGTTTCCAGTGCTCTCCTCCTGCCAGAGACTGCCAGGTCTAGTGCCGGCCCCAGACTGCAGCAGGCAAGCTGCGGAGCCTGCTCTGTGGGTTATTACACTCAGGAGGAGAGCTGCAGGGTGTATTTCTACAGATATTCCCTGCATACCTCCCACAGGATACAGATTTTTTTTCAGGTTTTAAATCTTGTAAACTTAAGGAAAAAAAAAAAAAAAAAAAACGAAATATATAAACTCAGAGTTGCTGCAGGTGATATTTTGCTCATGGATGAAAACTGATGCCTTTATCTTCCCCCCTCCCCCCTTCTTTGGGTTTTTCTTTTTTTTCCAAGTCCTTTTCACAGTTGTGGAAATGACCCATATAAGCAGAGAGAACTAACTGTATGCAACGTGCTGACCAGTGCATGAGTAAACAGCCTGGAAAATTGGAGAAGCAAAACATTTTTCATTATTTTTTCAATTTAGTAACAGAAATTTAGAAAGAAGGTTGGCAATGCATTTTTGTTCATAGTGCCCTGTACCTGCAGATCTGGCTTCTGCAAATGGGTACAGTTTAATGCCATCTCCATAAAGCTGCAGCTAGCAGCAGCAGTGTGGAAGTTCATGGCTTTCTTTAGAAGTAGCAGAGTGAAAACCAGATGAGCGTTGCCAGTTTGTGTCGCTTGTGCCTCTTTCGAGCTGGTGAGTGCAGTCTCCAGTAAGAATCAGCTCAATTGAATTGTGTTAGATGCCTTGGAAAGCAGCAGAGAAGTGCACCGTGGTAGTGAAATCATACAGCAGATGTTGTTTTCGTTCGCTTAAACAAACTGCTATGCCTTTGTGATCTGTGATATCACAGTTGCTTTTCACTCAGAGGTTTGGGGTTTGGAGACTGTTAAATCTTTCAAGACCCAAGTTTTATCTTCCTGTGAGGCCCCTCAGAATATAGTCTTCAGCACAACGTCTAACATCAACACAGTACTCTAATGCTAAAACTCTTGAATCCATCCCAATTTAATTTTTCTTATCTTTTTTTCTTTCTCTCTTCTAGGCTGCAGAGAAATATTTTAAAGCTATTTCCTTTTCTTAAATGCATTCCCTTCCAAGCTCTTCAGTTCTTTTTCCTGCCTTTAAACACTTCCATGCTGATTTCCACATGGCTTTTGTATTAACTTTTTTTTTTCCCCTGCTTTTATTGTACTTTTTCTACATTTGTCTCAAACCTGTCCTCTGAAAGTTTTCCTCTGCCAATCTTTGGGCCACCATTTGTGCTGGGAACTTGGTTGATTTTGTGTACGGTTTTTGACTGTTTCATACCATTATTTGGTAAAACTGACTTCTGCCTGAGTGCTTGCCACCCACCTTATGAACTGTTATTGTGTAGGTACTATATTAAGTTATATTTATAACAAAAAGGCAGTGTTTAAAGCTTGAACCTTCAATGTGTTGTACATCTCTTCCTGTATTTGGTTTAGATTGTGAGATACTTAAGATCTGGACTTTGATCTTACTGTCTTTGTGGAGAAGAAGCTTCATTTTCCCTCTAGATAAATAGCTTTTGCCAAGGTTTGTGGGCGGATAGACAACTGCCAATTTTTTTTCTTTTCAACTGTCAAGCAAGAACAAGAAAGTTGTCTTGAAATGACAGTTGGACAGTAACTGAAGAATGGAGTTGGAGTTAGAAGTTGCCGACCAGGAGCGACAACCTTTGAGTCTTGGGTTAGTGAATTAATTGGGTACTGTTGAAAGTTCTTGCCAGAGGTTGTCATATTAGCTGGAAAAGGTTATGAAGACTTTAGACAAAAGAAGTGCCTACATAGAAGAGAGAAAGTTGGGTATTTAGGAGTGAAAAGGAAGAATCCAAGTCATTTCTGAGATCAGGTGCCTTTCTTTTATCACATGTTCCAGGTAGCCTTCGGATTTTTCATTTAATGCAGTCCTGCAAAAAAAGATAGATAGTTACAGATGGGATTTTCTGTTAGTACTGCTGATAAGAGAGGGAATGTCACCAATCAGTGTTTGAACGGTTGCTGTATATCTGAATCAGGCTGTGGTTGCTGACTAGTTTCATTATCCCCACGTGCTCTGTTTTAAATTTGTCACATAGCACCTCACCTATAATTTCCTACTATCCAAGTAGGGCAAAATGCGAAAGAATGGCATGAGTCATTAGTAGGAGAGACTTCAATTGTTCTGGACATGGAGGGGAAACCCACGCTGATAGCAAGAAAGGGAGGAAAGCAAGAGGATTTGGATTTCCAAGAAAGGCTACTCAAACTAAAGCTACAAATACCTGGAAAAGAGCACTGGCACACGTTATTCTCTGCTATCCACCATCCAGTGAGCATATTGGGCTCCCCAAATGCTTAGCTCTCGTATCTCGGTGCACAGTGCCTGCGAGAGTCTTACAGAGCCTCTGAGACGATACCCACAGCATATTGTGCCTCAAGTTGGTAACTCTATTTGTGGTGAGAGCCGACAGATGCTGCACTGGATGTACTCTGGTAGCTCAAAACTGTCAGCTGCCAAAAGCTGTGCTTTCTGTTCTGGACAGACCCTTAGGTTTAGAGGAGTTGGTGCAGACACTGAACATGAAGCCAGGATGCTGACACCAGCACAGAAGAAGAAAGGTGAACTGGAAGGAGTTAAGTATGATGAAAATTAAATGGATGATTGCTATAACATCATATTGGTCACTGCATAGTTTTAGCAGTGGCTGAAGAGTAAGCTTCCCCATCGTGGTTGTTTCCTTCCAGTCTGACATCATCAGCCTGTCTTAAAATAACATTTAAAATATGTTTTATTTTGTTTTCCAGTAAAGGCTGTAATAGCAGCAAATCTGCCCTTCAGCAATGAGCTTATTGCAAGTAATATTCTAACTTTACATCATCTCATCCTAATCTCTTTAGACTTAGATTGCGTTTTCCAGCTGTAAGCACTTGCTTTCGGTGAGCTTTCTAGATTGATATTTTGAATGATCTGCCTATGTCAACTGTTTTTACTTTAAATTTACTTGCAAAATCCTTCCAGATGTACTTCAAAGTAATTGGTCTGCTTGCTATCATCTTAGGTGCACGTTTATCGGGGAAATGATGCTTTCTTTTCCATGAGGCTTCCCATACCCTAGGAAAGCAACATTAAAATATGACAGGATGGCATATCAGCTAATTGTAATGCAAGTTTTTCCTTGTAGTCCAGTTAATTGTGGGTATCTTGGATTGGGAATAAAATGTCCTGAAAAGGAGCTGTGTACTATCATATTTGTCCAGGCCACTTCTTGCAATCTCAAAAAATGGCCAAGGATAGATTCTAGCACTTTTGTTACATCCTTAAATACCGTTATTTTTTTGTGTAATGGTCCCTTCAAAACCCAAAAAACATTTATTAATGCTTCAGAGTGCCCTGCACTTGTGACAGGCCTAGGTGTGATAGACATAGTTAGAGCCACAGTAAGATAATTAGCAAAACTGGCTTCAAAAGTGAGGAACATGGCTTTTTGATTTAGCTGTTGTAGCTGTCTTTATTCTGGCCTGTCACCTCAGAATATTTCCCTTGCAATTTTTTTCATAGTTATCTGTTAAACTTCACAGTTGGTCCTCCACATTTTGTAATCTGACCTATTAACCCTCTCCTGACGAACAGCATCTCGTGCAGACCTCGGGCTTCACTCATGAAAAGCTTCAAGACAGATCCCTCTGGAAAAAAAAAATCAGTCATCCTTCCTCAAAAAAACCATCAATCCGAGTTCTGGGTCTTTAGACACTTTTTCGTCGTTTGTGATAGTCTTTAAGAATTCCAGGAGGAGGAGGAGGAGGACTCCATTACGCTAAGCGTTATAAGAATTGGTAACGAAAATGTTGTTTCTGGAATGTACCCAGTTCTTATCCTGATGTACTTTCTACTTTGAAGCTTTATTTATGAGAGGTGTTGTGGTGAACTCATTATTTTTATTGTGGCAGGTAAGGATGGTCTAGTGGCTAGAGGAACACTTTGGTGTTTGAAAGTCCTGGCTTCAGTTTTATACAGGTTTGTTTGTGACTCAGGCACCCTCTTCTAGCCTGTCCTCTTTTGCAAGGATATTGAGGGTAAGTAGACAGAAGACTAGGGTTGCTCAGACACTACAGTAATGGAGACTGAATAGGTAACCAATATGTTTTAGATTTGAGGGGGAAGAGCAAAAACTACTTAGCTCAGCAATGAATGTTTCACCATCTAAGTTTAAATCTGCATTATGAACACAAATGTTGGATTTCTGGGATTGCAAGGGTATCAGTTTCTTATGAAGAAACGTGCAGCTTTAAAATTTGGATTTGTGTAGTTTTAGCTTTCACTCATTTATTTTTAGTATAATATACATAAGAAGCAAGGTCAGCATTAGTACAGTCTCCTGTTAGGTTCTAATTTTCTAGTGTCTTTACTACACAGTAGCAAAGCACTTTGCAGAGAGGTGAGGGTAAAGAAAAGGATAGCTTAATTGTAACCTGGGGCAATTCAGAAGCAGTTTTAGTAAGAAGTGCTTTTGTAAGACGTGCATACCAAAGAGAGGCTTGTGCATTAGAAAATACACCCACACTTTACAGGTTTGAACTGAGCTTTCTTGTGTGCGCTTTGTTAGTCAGGAGTGACGAGGGCTTTTTCTTTTATTTACCTTTTGATTGTTTTGAACACAAATGTAACACGAAATACTGTAATCAGAGTAAAAACATCTACAAAAATATTAGCTGAACCAGTATGATGAATACGAAGGGAATGAATTCTGCAGCTGGAGTATAAAGTGTGTAAGGCCATAAATCGGAACGTATCACTTGACACAGCATGTTGGAACCACTCATAAATGAGCACTGGGAATAAAAATCAAATTGTGTTGTTAATTATTAATTTCTCTCTTTTTTTTTTTTTTCTAAAATTACCTCATTACCCCTGCCCAATCCAGTAAATCACTGAAATGGTTTACCTCTTCAGAAGGATGTCGGMGTACATTTATGCATCCTGGAGAAATGGAGGCCCAGCAAAGAAGCAGCCGCCTAGAAGATCTAGAAGCACTGCCCTGCACGCTGACTTTAAACACTAAAACCTCCCAGTCGGCCACCAGCTCTGCAGCAGCAATGCTGCCTTTAGGTTTTTTGGCCTTGTCCCAGCACTTTGACTTACTGGAAGCAGCGCTCTGTTGTGGCTGGGGCTGAGACGCGTGCGACTGGAACGCAGTGTGCTCACACTAGTGGTATGCATCTGTGTTGGTGCTAGCATTGAGGAGGAGGCCGTGTTCCTGCCTCGTTTGCTTCCTTTCTTTGCCCATGGTGGATTGTTTTCTTCATTTATCTTGCAGCGTGTTGTCCACTCTTGTTTGAAACTGTTCCAGGATTCATGGCTTCTTTTGGGAGATGTTGCTGCTGCCAAATAAACTTGATTTCTAGGTGTTCTACCTAAACTTCCCTTTTCCTTGTTTCAGTCTGTAAGTGCTGATCAGAATGCTCTTCTTTAGTAATACAAATAACTTTATTTTTTTTCAATCCTTCCCCCATGTAAATCTGTTGGCTTTCACGTTGCGTTCTTGTAGCTGCTGCCTGGCTGACATTTAGGTAGCTGTTGTTTTTTTAAGATCTTTCTTTTCCTTTGTAGTACTCCTGGTTGCTGTATCTGACCCCTCCCTCTCATTTGTCCCTTACAGTTTTTTTTTCTCGTAATAGTATGCCAGCATCTATACAGAGCTAGTTTAATGCAGCTTTCCTTTGTAATGTACTCACTTTATCACATTTTTCTATGGTGTTTTATCTACCTTTTAATTTTATGATTCCTGTGATCCATATGAACTTGCTCTTTAGATTTCTGATTTTATTTTAAATACCTAGGGAGATCTAATAGTCCCTCTAATAACCCATTAGTTTGAAGTGTTATTTATCTGTACCCATTTTTATAGTTCTTCAGGAAGCTTTCATACATACCTTATACAGTTCAGTAATTGCTACACTATTTGTTTCCTTCAGTATTTTTCCCATTTTGTTATTAGAAATGTAGTGGCTAATACAAGTTGCAGCTGAATTGCTGAAGTTGCAACTTCAGTTAATGTCCAGGTAAACAAACTCAAGGCTTGCTTAGTATTGGGAAAGGAGAGTTACAGGAGGTAAGAAATGGATCTTGTCGCTTAAAAATAAACACTCTAAACACCCCCCGCCCCCATTTTTTACTTTTTTTTTTTTTTTTTTTTTTTAAGTCAGCATTGGTCCTGTGCTCCAGCCTGGAGTAACGCTGTGTTGTGTTTCACTGAGTAACAGGAAGTTTATATTGATCCTTCATGCACATTAGGAAGTAGGGAGTTTATTAATTACATATTGGCAAAATTCCCGTTGGGATGACTCGGTTTTCTCCCCTTGAGCTCCTTCTGAAATATCAAATGGAGACAGGAGTTTTCATTTCCTGACACTCTGAAGTGCAGTTATTGTAGACTTTGAAGTGGAAGATATTAAAAATGGCTGTTGGAAGTGAAAATGTAATTGCTGTACTGCCCTCCTGGTGATAAGCCGTAAGCGAAAACAGCACAAGATTGAAGTTAGTGGCCAAAACAGCTGATTCTGTGTAGTTGGGTCTTCTGAACAATCATGAAATGCCTGTATTTTGAAACGTCAGTGATACAAACCTCCTCTGGGCTCTGGCTTAGTTATTACTGACTGATAATAGATAGCAAATACTGTATGGAAACTTGTTGGATTTTATTCATATTAATTCCTGTGTTGACACTTAGAATGCTGTGATAAGTGAGCTGTGAAGTACTTGTATCTTAGCAAGGACTCCCATATTAGATTTGAGTGAGTTCATATTCTTATAAGGAAATACTCTAGATTCCTCCTCAGTCTTTAAGCTGTTAGGCTACCTACTCCTCCAGTTCAAATCTGATTTCCAAACACCTTTTTGTCTTTCATGGTTTCATCTTATCTGGTGCTGCTGGGCCGCAGGACTACCCTTTTTATGCCTTTCTTCTGCTGTTACTCTCTGTTTGTATTCATCCTTGGTTTCATATCCCTAGAGATCATTCCAAGAGAAAAATCTTTCCTTAAAACAGAGAGTACCTAATGGTAGATGGTTATGCTCTCGAATGTGCCTGAATTTCGTTGCTTCGCAATTTCTTTAAATTTGGTAAACCCTCAAATAATGAGCTGTAGTTTGCACCAGAGCTGCTTGAGATGATTCCAGAAACAAAAGCCATGAAATAGAATTCCATATATCTGAAAGCAGCTAGAAGGATGATTCAAGTTCTGCCTGATGCCATCTGACAGGCTTTGTTTTTAATAATTATTTTTATTTTCTTCATGCAATGATGGAAAAAGAAAAAGCTACATGATCCAGGAGGTGCACTAAAATTGACTGTGCAGAGCACCACGATATCCACACAATGAAATGGATGTTTTCAGCCTCAAAATCTTGTTTGTTTACTTGCTTGCTTGTTTGTTTTACTTAAAGGGACACTTTGACTTTATTGCAACTTAGGTATCTATTTTAGAAAATWGCAGCCACTTTCCTTTCTCCCATTTCACAGTGAGGCGCAGTTGTCCTTAAGGGGAGGCTGAAAGCCTGTAATGAATGTCATGTTTGTTAGTCCTGATTTTTAAATGAGCTTTTTATGTATAGTCAACTTTTTTAACTGCAAAAATTTTCTTCTTTGCTCTCTGAGGGTAACATGTATTTCTATTGTTTTTGAGTCTTGTAGAAATCTTAATTTGTTTGACAGAGAGGGAAAGAGCATTTTAACATTTGACAAGATCCTTGCAGTTGGTAAATCTTGCAGTCGTTCTGTGTACAAACATAGGAGAAGGGATCTCTTAACACGGTGTAAATCACATTGGTCACCTTGTCAAAAGCTGAAGATGATAATTTCTGCTTCTTTTTTATAACAGCACTTTACTTCCCTCACTGAAAACATCACCTATATTCCAACTCCCAGTGTTGTGTTCCTGATGTTTTTGCATCCTGCGTATTATTTCTTTATGACTATGTTCTGTTACAACTTGACTTATTTACAACTTTACTTGTTTCTTCCTTTTGACTCCTCATCCAAATTTATTGTAGAAATGACTTTCTAATGTAGAATTAACTACATATTTGGGGAAATGGAAACTTTATGAAAGTAAGGTCCTTCAAATTTATGTACTCTCTAACTGTACGAAGCTGCCTGTATAACAGTAAGCAGTATATTGTGCCCATGTTTGCCTGTAAATACTGTTTCCTCTTAAGTTTATATTTTTTGTCTTTGAGGTGGTCAGTCTTTGTACAGATCTTTGTGCATTTATGATAATATGCATATTTTTTAGGACCTGAAGATGACTCTGAATGTATATGCATCGTAAAAAAGACTTGTCAGGCTTTGCTGTTGTGTTTGTAGAACAGGGTGCAGATGGGGTTTAACACTCATACAGCTGACCTTCCTGTAGACAGAGGCCTGTTGAAATAATGTTTTGCATAAATTTCATTTTGTTCTGGTACCGTATGGCATTCTCTCAATGAATAAAACAGTATTCTGAAACAATGGTTTGCATTAAAACAGTCTTAAAAGACTTTTATGAAAATTTGTGAGGTCAGTCACACAGTCTGCGTTTATCACGATTAGACATTAATTTAGCACTTTACCTGGTACCATGTATAATCCTTGTGCACATAGTGTGTTTTACTACTATGATAGGCCACCACATCATGTAATCTGGCTTTTGAGCTTACTGAGCTTCACCCTGAGAGCAGGTAGGTTCATCATGCTGCCCATTTCTGTTGGGAAGCAGTTGTAAATATCTCCTCTTCAGTGGGAAGCTTTCCTCTTAATTCTAGCCCGTATTTATTTAGGGTTAGTTTATATCTATTTATTCTTTTGTCAGTATTATCCTTCAGTTCAAATAGCTCCCTTTCGTCCTTGGCATTTACCCATGGTGTATTTACAGAGTGCAGTTTTATTCCATCCAGCCATTGTTTTGTTAGGCTAGGTGAGCTAAGCAATTTTTGTCCCTTCCGATGTTGTAGGGTCCCATTCATCACTCCCATCTGAGTGATGCTTCTCTGCACTTGATGTGCTTTCTCTTTTCTTTTATCGATAACTAGAGAGCAGTGTATTCTATTACTGGCTTGCATGAAGACATTACTGTTTTCCCTGCCTCTACTGGAAATAAATTTAGGGGGTCCGGTGCCTACAGTGATGGCTTATGGTCAGTCACCATGCAATCTTAATTCACTTTTCTGCCTCTTCAGATAGATTAATCCTACATTTGGWATAAGGATTCATATTCACATTGAAAGGCATGTTCTTGGAAATCATATTTAATCCCATTCCTCTCATTTCAGTCCGCGAGTTCATTCATTTCTTCCTCTGATAATCTAGTCCTCCCTTCTGTTGACAGACATGCTGAAGATAAAATGCTGAGAAGCAGTCTTTGGTCACTAAAGAAAAATTAGTCACTCCCTGGACCAGTATTTAAGGAATCCAGGACTGAAATACAAGAACGCTGTACATAGTTAAGCCCAGATCCATCCACGTGCATTCATCTAATTTCTGATATACTATATTTCTTACAGGCATAACCAATAATCTCTTTAATTATTTTGCATACCTTCTGCTTTGTGCCTTAGTTGCAAATTCTCCAATCTCGGGTTTTCCCAAGGAGGTCTGCTGCATTTTTTTTTTCCTTTTTTTTTTTTTTTTTTTTAAAAAAAAGAAAATCTGGTGAAAAAGAAGAAGATTAGGTTTCTTGACAGTTTAACTTTTTTCCCATTTTCAACTTCTCTGTCTATTTCCTTCAAAACTTGTTTTACTTCCTTGTTGCTAATTAACTTTAGAGTTACGGGTCTGTAGTTGTGTCACCTTTTTCTTCTTTCTTGGTATTGTTTGCTAATCTCTGTGCATATCCCACTGCTGTTTTTTGATGGAATTAGTAAAAATCCCTTTTAATGATTTTATAAGCTATTCTATGTGAGGATAATCCTGTAAAGACTAGCTAGACTTTTATGAAATACGCACTCCTAGGGACCTTGGGTTTGAAAGAGACCTTGTAGTTTTTGTTCTTGAAAGAAGTAATTTTGCTAGCAGCACGCCAGAGGACTTCATTGTTCCCCCGCCCCCATATCCCTTTTTAAAAAAATTGCACAACTTTCAATACGTATGTTTTGCAAATAGGCTTGCCTAATCCATTCTATAAATGTTCTGAATAATAAGGGCCAAAAAGTGCAGAGAAGGAGTGGCAGGAATTTACAGCTAGATTAGGTCTACAGTATTTCCTCTCTCAGCAAGATGGTCCTAGATTAAAAGCTCGTAAATTTTCAATAATTTAACATAATTATAGCTTTATAGGAAGTGTTGAAACCTTTGCTTTCCTACAGAAGAATCTCTTCTGCATTCTTACATCCATCTGAAGTTTGATGTCCTACTGCAAATCCCTTCTAAAGACATGTGCCTTCCCAGGTGCGGATAAACATCGTGGTATTTCTTTTGTTCGGATTTTCATATTTGAATTTTTGCCAGGTTTTTGACAGTTTAATAACAAAGTGACCTTGAACAGTGATATTCATATAATGTCTAATAACTTCTCTTGAAAATGGGCATAGTTGAGAATGCCTTTAGAAAGCAGAAGATTCTCTATCCAGACTATGTAGCCCTTACTCTACTTTTTGAGGCTGGACGACATCTTTGCATGATCTGTGGGAGGACGTGGTAATGGTCAGCGTACCACACAATACTGAGTTTTAGTGGATTTCTTCCAAACCTGGTCTCCACTGAAAGTGAATCACTGCCCTTTGCAACACTGTGGGAATGTGGTAAAAGGTTAATGATTCCCCAAAGAATTTAAGCGTGAAAAAGGACTTTTATATTGGTATAAACTTGTATGTCTTTGCATAGCTGTTTTGATTTCAGCTGGGCTTCTTTTACATGGAGGAACTTACTACAGAGCTGACTAGAAGAGTAAGATCTCTGGCACATCTCTGTTTTGCTTGTTATAACTTGGTGAAATTCATGGTTGTGCAGGAGATGATGTTAAATCAATAAGGAAGTGATTTAAAGAAGATCTGGTAAAAATCAGATGTGATTTTTATCTGGTCGAGAAGACTGTCTCAAACTGAGACTTGAATCTACTTTGTGAGAATTTAGAAGAGCTAACTTGTTAAAGTTAACTAGGTACGCTTCTGTGTCATGTGTTCTGAAATAACCTTTTTTCCATTTGGGTTTGAATTTTCTGTAAACCTGTAAAGTATGGATTTTTGTTCCCAGCGGTGCTGTAATACTTTGGGGTTGTATGATCATAGTTTGGTAGTTTTCACTTTTCTTTGCGATGGATCTTGGGAAGTAGGACTCCTGAAAAATAGGTGCTTGAATTAGGGGAGTGATTCAGACATGGCCTGCTCACTCTTGTTCTTTGTTTTAGAAAGTGAAACTCTTCTGAAATTTTCTGCTGAATAAAAAAGCCAGAAATAGGTTTTTTTGGCCTCTCCATACATTGTACTTTTCATTGAGATATTTGAAAATTAGAGTTTCAGTTTTGTATATGTTTAACTAATGGCGTGTGAAAATGTGCAGTTTATGTAAGCAACATTCTGCCTTTTTTAATACATTTGCTCTTTTTCCCAAATTGCATGTCATTTTATTCCCGTTATATAACCTTTATTCTCAAAATTATGATTTGTGGTTAGGCCAAAAGGCTGAATCTGCATCCCTTCTGCTGAGAAATGTACCATTTCCTTATGCTTCACTTAAACTTCTCAGTATTTCATTGTACTTTTGCATAGGCCAGGACAGTTTGAAAAAACCATCTAAATCAGACTGGGAGAGTAGTCTTAAAGAAAATGAAAAGAAAGGTTCCTTCATCTTCCCGAGTGCTGGAAGAGTCGTCATGCCCCCTGGTACAAGAGCTGGGCTCATAGCTTGTTCTTGGTTTCTCTGATCTCTGCATCATGTGTCATTTCTTTGCATTGCATCCCAGCTTCAGCAGGAGGGATGGAGAGCAGTGGTATCTTGCTGAAGTTCAGGCTCTTGATAAGCTTTGACAGTTGCCTGACATGCTGAACAGTAGTGGCTTCTGACTTTTTGCTATTCCTTATCGTACCCTCTTACAGTCTTTGGTCTTACGTTGTGATCTATGATGTGGCATCCCATCCGGCTTGTTCTGCGTGTGCGCAGTGACTAGCACACTAGTAGTAAAGATTGAACTGGTTTCATTTGGGAATGAGTCACTCAGTGACCTTAAAAGTATCTGAAGGGAGTGTGGAGGAGAGAGTTCCAAGAATAGGTTTAAGAAAAGAAAAAAACAAACAAACAGTTCTTTTAAAATACCAGGCTTGAACTATTTGGGGCTTATATCTCCTTAAGGAATCGGGTTTTAATTCATGAGCTGTGCAATCAAGGTAACCCTATTTTTCTGCCTCCTGCCAAGCAAGTAAGCACCATCTAAGTCAAACTTTTTAGTTAAATTAGTATTTTATTACTATCCATACATGTGAAAGAAGACAAAAGAGTTAAAATGTTCTTAGCCTTCAAGTACTTAACTGTGTTGTACCAAAATTTAACTTTGTATTATGTGTGAAAGCAGAAGACAACTTCTGAAAAGGTGTAGCTTTCTCGATGAAAACTGTTGAACCTGTCTTTAATGAGTGAATGCAGCTTTATTTATTTAAAGTGCATAGTACCCAATTCTAAATCTCTGCTTTTGGTTTCTGTCCTACAGGGAACACAGTGAGTAACCTGATTTTCATTCTACCTCCAATCTATGGTGCGATTCAGACCTATAAAGATGGCCTTGAAAAACGATATTTAGCTGCATATTTGTGTCTTACAGGTATGTGTAAAACTTAATTTGCTCTTTCATTATAAAGAGAGCTCAGATGTGCAATGAATAATATCCAAATAGTAATAAACCAAGTCGTTAAATCCAAATACTATGTGTGTAAAATGTAAACCTCAATTTGTTATACTTGTTAACGTTTACAGAAAATTGGTATTTGTTGGAAGGACATGAAGTTAGAATTCACTAAAGAACTTCATGAGATTTTAAAGTGATCCTTTTCTGGCTTTAAGTCCTGCTCAGTGCATCTTAGCTTACTGTGTCCTTTTATGATGACTTACAGAAGATATCTTGTCCTACTTCCAAACAGTTTCACACTACATTAATATTTTTGTGACATTTCTATAGAACAGTAATACAAGAAGTGGCCAAGATCTTGAAGGAACTGGAAAAGCATTCTTTCATGAGTTTGAATTTGTTTTCTGTTCCTCTTTGGCATATGTCACCCAACAACCTAACTGTCACCATATCTGGGAAGTTTTGCAAGGGTGGAAGAACAACGTGACATTCGTGCATAGGTGAACTTAAGGGCAGTCTGTTTTTTCTAAAATAGCAAAATCCAGAAAAGAACCAACTTCCTTTAAAGCGTTAATTATGCAACTGGAAGTCATGTTCCTTATGAGAAAAGAAGATGTTTGAAGAAGGTTCAGATTTGGCAGTTGGGTATAGAAGTAGATTTCACAGAATTTCTGTGTTTCACAGGATTTCTGTGTTTGCTATAGCTCCTGTCTCTGTGGAGGCTACCTTTCCCAGTCTTCTCAGTGAAGAGATTGGTTTATTGTAAATGTTACTTTTAAGATTGGCATAGTTATATATTTAGACAAACATTGTCGAAAACAGCATAACCATATGCTAAATGTATTCTCTGTGCCAATTAAACTGTAACATATACTAGGTACAACTTTATGGTTTTTCAGTTACGGCAGCTTTGCTGGTATGTGTGAAAGATAAGCAGCAACAATGTACAGCTTTGAATGTTGTCTGAACACTTTCCAAACAGCCATTTGTAGGCTTTTTATGGTTTTGAGTAATTACTCATTTTTGTCTCAATGTAAATTAGTTTCACAGAAGGAATTCTTGAAGGTCAGGGTTTCTTCTTTTAAAAGACAGGGAAAGAAACTGTGTGTAAGTGTTTGCTGAAGCTGACTCTTTGCATGTTCTTGAATCAAAGTATCCTATACTGCCATTCTTTCTAAACTAAAAAAAAAAAGTAAAACTCTGTGTTTGAGACTCAGTCTTCACTGTAACTTTTGGCTACCTCTGTCAGTGACACTTCATGATGGACAAAGTGTGCCACTATCTGACCAGAATGTCAGGCTGTCACAGCAAGACTGCCCTGAGTGGGCATTTCTCATACACTGTTTAATGTTTAAAAAGTTTTTTTTTTTTTTTTAAAAAAAAAAAACAGTCTGTCTTTGATCACAATAAATACCATGGACTTCAGTTTTATACTGTTCTTGGTGTTCATGAAGGGGAGCTCAGCCTGCGTATTTGACAGCAGTGCTGGAGGGCAGTCCTGAGTTCCAGCTGGGCTCTGCTCATCTGTGACTGGGATGCTTTTGACTCCTGTCTGAAGTGATAAATGCTTGCATGGCTTGATTTTTATCTCGTAGGTTGGAACCTAACATTAAAGGTCACTCCCCAAAACGTTTCTCTTCTTTTTTGTCTCTGCTTCAGTATTCGTAACGCTGGACTGTTTTACAGCAGTTGAACGTTGTAAAGGAATATAGAAGGCTTTATAGTTTCTCAGTGAAAAACAGGAATAGGATGGTTTGGAATCACAAACCTCTTAACATTTGTTCTACTACAGAATAAAAGCAGCAAATGAGAAGATAAACAGAATTTCAAATATAGTTGAAATGTGCCAGGAACATTGGCATTCTTTCTGTGCATGTGCCTGAAGAGAAGCATAGTGAAGTGGAGATAGAGTAAGTGTACAGAAATTTCTTTTTGTAAGGAAGTACCAGAGAGGATTCTTTCCCTTACAGTAATTTTATTTATTAATGGATTTCACTCTGCTTACTTAATTTGTAACAAACAAGTATAGACTTAATCTGTAAAGGGATAGTGAATTTAACACAAACTTCTGATTTTACTTCAGGCACTATGCTTCATTAAAGACCATGTAGCAGAGCTTCTAGCTAGCTAGTAGTGTCTAAGGGTTATTTTGTTATAGCAGAAATTCTTYAACAATCCTGCTATGAAGATGGGGGTGGAAGGGAGGGCACTTTAGTTAGGTTTTAACAACTTTGAATCATAACTGAGATTTTACAAGATGCTAAAAGACAGCTGTCAAGGCGGACATTAAAATTAAATCTGTTAGCGTTTGAGAACATAAGTAGTGTTGTTTCTAGACATTATTTTGATCCAAATCAGCTGTTTCTTTTGGATGCTTCCAGACATTTAGCTGATTGTCAGTTCCTTTGTGTTTTACCACGCTGCGTTCAGTGCTTCACTTAATACCCCACAATTTCTTTTGTTGACATTTATTTCCTCTTTGAACCAAATGTGTTTTGAATTAGGGAAGCACTGTTCATTACATATACATGCTAAGATCCAAAGTTGGCAGGACAAGAAGGGGGATTTCTAAACAACTGTTCAAATAAATTTCTTGTTCGTACTGGTGCAGAGACTGAGTTGCACTTTTCAGCAAGTTCTTTGAGACACAGCACACTGTTCTCAGTCCTTATTTCTGCTGCCTTTCAGCTCAAAGGGCATGTTGTCAATGAACTCTATAGGAACTGGATACAGTTTTTAAGCTTTAGAGAACTATTTAATCAACGTATAAATTATGAAAAATAATCCTAAGCAGTTACTTTAGCATGTTGCATCTCATGAAGTAGGTAGAACAAATCATCAGACTGTCACTACCTCGAAGAATAAGCAGTTGGTTTTGGATGGTTCCTTATGATGCTGTGGTATTGTATCACGTTCTACCATATGTCATTTTCTCATGCGTCCTGGGAAACTATGATTCCCAAATGGTTCGTATTCTAGAAGGGTCCCAATTTAAAAAAAAAAAAAAAAAAAAAAAAAATAAAAATATATTATATATAAAAAAAAAAAAAAAAAGACAGCTTAACTGGTTTGGACCTAAGAAGATAAGAAAAAGCACTCAATGGAGTTATATACTTTATTAGATGCTTTACTTGAAATTTGGAAGGATTGTTCTGGTTTGTATTTCTTTGGCCTGTTTAATAGGGCTCAGTCATTCAAGCTGTGCCAAAGTGGAGGAAAAAAAGGATGCAAAAAGTTTTCTGCATTAGACATAGCCATAGGAACTCGTAAACAACTTACTAAACTTCATTTCCAGTGAAACTCTGTACCTGTGAAACTAGTTGTTAGAAGCCCTTCAGTCAAAGTTAATTCCCTTATTCTTACCTAACGGCTGTAGAGAAGGTGCTTAGGCCATGTCAATGTTAGTAAATCAAATGTGCTCGGGAACATTCCTGAGTGCTGAAGCCAAGTAGTGTGGAACAGCCCGTGTCTGTTCGTCTTAGCCTCCAAAACAAGGTGACCGCATACAAATTCCCTGCTGGGCACATGCCCTGGACTCTTCTGGCTGCTGGGCTGTGCCTGGGAGCTGCTCGGGGAAAGTGCTAGTTGGAACAGGCCAGATTCACGCTGCAGACTGTTCTAACAATTCACTAGCGCAGACGGTTGCATTATAGTGTCTGGGAACAGTCCCAGCCATGCTCGAGTTTACTTGTAGAGCTGTACCCTTAGAGCAACCAAGGTCTCTCCTGTCTCTTACGCCGTGGAGGGAAAACATTATAAAACAAAATAATTCAATAAAAATTGTTCATTTAATTCTACTTTTTCATCTTGTTTCATTCTTTGACTGTTTATGATGTGGTATGTTGTTGTTTATCTTTAGTTCAGTTCTATCATTGTAAGAAACCATAGGTGGAATTCAGCTCCAGATTCAAACACCAGAACATACGTGTCTACCTGTGTAGAGGGGTCCGTCTCCCACTGCAGTCAGTAAAGCCTAGAGAATCATTTGGCTCATCCTAAAATATCCCCTTGTATTTGGCCAGCTGAATTACTCTTTATAATGCCATTCTCTTTAGTGGAAGCTTTGACACCTAGTCCATGAGTAGATACCTAAATAAAGGTGTCTGCTTCTGGAGCATCCTTCCTTCAGAATGTTTTCATACAGTGCCCGTACAGTTTAAATTCAAACCACGTCTATGAAATCCTAATAAACTGCTTTTTCTATAAAGGCTTTAGGCTTATGATAAGAATTTTGAATGCTGATGGATAGTCTTATATCGAAATGAATTAGCACTGATTATGTGATACTTTGATTCTTCCTAAAACTATTGAAAAACTCATAGGGGCTATTTGTGTCCCTCTAGGGTTCAAATCCTGAGAATTTATATGGTTCATATATGGAGCCGGATCTCGTGTATAATGTCAGATTATTTGTAGCGTGAATATTGCCTTGAAGTCTTTGACGGTGTTGAAGCACAGTGAAATAACTGTGTATGAAGTAAAGTTTGCAGATGCATTGCTTTTACATCGTCACTAACACAACTGTTTTATCAGCTGGCAGTAACCACACGTTGTGTTTGCTGCAGGACAAAAAAGACCATGTTAGTCTACATATAGCAGCTAACCTGACTTTGCATTTCCAGTCTTTTTAAGTGCTATTCTGATCTCATAATATTGTGACTTAATGTGTATTCTGTGCTTAATACATAATTTATGTATATGCCCTGTAACTTGAGAGGTTCGTTGATGTAACCCCTGCTTACAAGATAAGGAGCAGATCTATTGCTTAGTTTGTCAATGGCTGTATGGGAAAGTTGCTTCTATTGAAAATTGGTGTAATTGCAGTGATCGTGTTCACTCATATTTTGAAAAGTACAAAGCTGGTAGAACGTCTCGTTGCAGTGATGGTTTTTGTGAAGTAAATATTCCTTAGAAATGTCTTGATCCTGAAGTTATGTGATGAAAAGTATATCTAAAGATAGCTGCATTCCTGTAGAACTGCAGGTAGAAGCTGCATGTGAAGACATTTGAGCTTAAGTATTAAACCACTATTTACTGGAGACAAATACCTGTCAAGCCCCTTGTAAGTTTACAAGTTAGACTTTAAGTGTGACAAAAAGGTAACATGCTCTGGGCATAGCAGAGGAAATGAAGATTTCCTTGYGATCCTTGGCATGTGATAGGTGTTTCGTCTTTTTACTTTGCAATGTTTTCAGCACCGAACTCTAACCCTGTGTTAAGCCACGAGACAGCAGCTCTGACTAGCACAGCTCTTGGCCCAGTGAGTGCAGTATTAGATATTAGTTCCCCTCTGCTGAAGTTTACCAGTTATATAGTGATGTTAGTGAAGCAGAGTATGACATATGCTTCAGCTGCTACAGTTCAGTTCATCATCTCTTAATGCAGTTTCCTTCTTCCTCCTTTTCAAACAGGTTCATGAAGCTTTTTGCACAGTTCTGTGTTAAGATATAACGTATGCCAAAGGTAGCAAATGAGAAACTTGGTCTTAGCTCATTCGATGTCTAGATGTAAAACATTTTTAAGTTATCTGCAATGTAAAACATACCTTTTTAAGTTATCCTTCTGCAATATGCAGGTATAAATGGGATACGTAAAGAATCATAGATTTATTCTTCAGTCTTCATTTAAACCATCTCTTCAGAAAGATGCTATTGTGCATAGTTACCACAATAGTGTTTGAGGAAATGTTGTCTGTGCAGTCTTGAGAGGGAGAGTGTCATCTGATGAATAATCTATTCATATAATTTCTATAGTCATGTAACATCCTGGATTTCTTGCTGAATGCACTTAAATACCAAACAGACTTGACCGTGTTCATGAGCTCTGTCAGGATTGCAGCAAGCAGTATTACAGCCATTTCCAGCAGAGGTTTTTATTTTAGGAAGAACCATATGATGAGTCCCTGTAAACTTTTCTTGTTTCAGATAACTATTTTATTGCTACACAATATAGCTAAAGCATCATTTTCCAATGCATAGTAAAATTTCATAATCAAAGAAACTCCAAGTGTGTTCATTACACAGAAGCAAGAGGGTTTTTTTATTATCTTTACAAATTAGTTGTAGTCGTGGATTAATGATCTAAAACACTAATATCTGCGGCATTCTTGATTTTTGCAAAGACTGGAAAGGAAAAATAATCTAGAAATAACTGCTTCTAATCATATAGGAGGAAGGGGAGGAGTTCAGTAACTGATTATTGAGATTTGTTAACCCCAATAACATTAACAAAAAAAAACCCAAAAAAACCCAAAAAAGCAACCAAAAAAAAAAAACCCATAACAACATATTTTGTTAACTTAAAATCAGTTGAAATTTCTTGTGCGATGATTTTGCCCATATTCGAAAATTATACTTGTTACAAATTGTAAGAGTTTCTATCATGAAGATACTGAAATCGCTGTGACGGCCAGGATAATGGATGGTACTGTTTTAATGACGATCCTTATGGGTTTTTTCTTCAGAATGAACAGTAGTTGTAATATATTCTGTATACATAGGAAAATATCTATGAGAATTTCTCATTAAAATCTCAATGAAGGGGAAAAAAAGTTGTTGCTTATTGTTTGGAAAGATTTTTCAGAAGCAAAATGATTTAATCAGAACTTGCAGAAGTGCATATGGTGGTTTATGTTCTGGTAGACAGCCATACTTAATTTTCCCAGAGAATTAATGACATTAAAGTATTTGGCAATACGTTTTTAAATACAACTGTATTACAATTTTATGTTTCAGCAAAGTTACATGCTTAGGTATTTCATTTCATTGAGTACGTGTAATAATCACAATTCTAGTCTAATAGCATCTAAAGAAACATCTCCAGACATTTCTATCAACTGTCTTGGGAACCCTTTACAAAATGCACAGTTTGTTTTAGAGGTCTGTTTATGCATCGGTGAAGTCTAGCTGTTGCGTGTAGAAAAGGTTATGCTCTTGCAGCAAAGCACAGCAGCACTGCCCAGTGATCAAGGCTTGAGTGCAAATTACTTGGCTTTCTCTGAAACTAAAGTCTGAGGTAAAACATAATTTCCTGAAGGAGGACAAGACATCGCATTAATGTACTTGTTCTTGCAAAATAAAAATGAGCTGGTGCTTAATGAGAGTGTTTAACTGATAACATTTCAAGTAATGAATGATACATTAAATACTCTACCAGCTTTGCTCTAAACAGTGAAATCTAACTTCCAAGAACCATTGTCCTTGTCTAACTGAAAAAGCTGTGTATAGGCAAAGTGTATATCTCATAAATTAATTTCAGAAGTAAATTCAGAGTTTAAAAATAAAGTATTTCAAATAAATAAAAATCATTACATAGAAAGATGAGCTTCCAAGGAGAAGGCTCAGAAATGGTGATCTCGTTTCACAAAACGAGTTCATACTGTGTGAGTTTTGTTTGTTTACCTTGAATTTCTAGTTCTGAGTTCTAGTAGCAATTCATTTCTGCTTCCAGAGCTGACAGAGCTCCTTGTAAAATTTACCTTTTAAAACTGGACAACAAGCAGAAATATCACAGGCTTTCAGGAGTACTAGCTGTTGAATGATGCTTTGCGTTATAGAAGGATTAAGACAGATAAATCTTAATGTATGTGAAATAAAAAAAAAAAATTAAAAAAAAGAAAAAAAGAAGTGAAATAGAATGATAATATTCCATTCATTCTGGGTTCCCTCCACTCCTATCCTCATTGAGATTACACCAGTTCATAGGAGACAGTATTGAGAGGAGGGAAGGAGGACACCCATGCCCAAAAAAACCATAAATTTAAGGACATCACTGGTGACTAAAGTGTAAAGTAGAAGACTGTGGAAAGTTGGGGTTTTGTCCCTGAAATGGGATGCTGATGTTCTAATTTTTTCCCCAGCAAAGTTCATGCATTGAAGTTAATGTACCTGAAAGTTTTACATGTAGACTTTTATGTTAACCATAGTTTTGATTTGTTTTCAGCTGTGGGATTAGGATCTTGGTGCTTCCACATGACCCTGAAGTATGAAATGCAGGTGAGTATTGATAAGTAGCTGTGAATCATTTTATGCGTGTATCTCACTATATAGTCATATTGCCATTTCTTGACTAGATGAAACTCGTATAACATGAGTTAATCTACCTTAAGTATCATTGTACGTGACTCCTGCTCTCAGCAAGAGTAGCGCAGGTCTTGTTTCATTAGATATTTTCCACCGATAGATATACAGGAATATATACTTGCATCTAAAATAAGAGCTATAATCAATTGCTTATGTTGGTAGAAGACACTTTATCCTTTGGGAAATCATACTATCTTTTTACTCGAGTTGTTATTTTAAAATTCCTACAGCTTTGGCTTAATAGCAAGCAGTATAGACTAGAGTTATTGTTATTTATTGTATCCTTTTTTTCATCTGTGATTTACCTATATTCTCTTCGGTGGTGAAACTGCCTTGAATTTCTACCTTTTCATCTCTCTTCCCTCAGCTGCTTGTTCCTAACCCTGCCAGTGTTTCAAATCCTCTTTCTTACACTGATGCAGAGGTGAGCAAGGCCACCCTGAAACCCAGATCATTAAAACGATCCAGGCTTAAAACATTCTTATGTGGTGTTTCTTTTTTTTCTTTCTGTGTGTGTGTATAGAGGCTATTTTAACCCAAGTCGCTTTGATGCTACTTACCATGTAGTTCTGGTCTTGCATCAGAACAGCTAAGGGGCCTAGAACTGTGGTAAGCAAAGGGTGGGCAGAAGCAGATGAGAGAGGAGCAGGAATGTCTTGCATCATCTTTCCAACTGGTGTAAAAGGCTTCCTGTCATGCACAGAAAGTACACTTATTATTTTGGCAGCCAAGTGAAATCCGCAAGTGGCCCATAATTACTCTGATTGCTAGCTCACAAATCACCATAGAGGAAACATTTCA
Source organism: Phoebastria nigripes (assembly GCA_035582835.1). NCBI lineage: Eukaryota > Metazoa > Chordata > Aves > Procellariiformes > Diomedeidae > Phoebastria > Phoebastria nigripes. The sequence goes on along the minus strand of JAYKAV010003021.1, from coordinate 543,712 downwards.
ACCAATAAATAATCTTTTCTCATTCACTTTATCACTTGTTATGATTAAAAGTCAGCATTGGTAGCTGTTCGAAGAGTTTGGTTTTTTTTTTTTTTTTTTTTTTTTTTTACATTTGTTTCGCATTCTTGATACTGTAAATGGTCAATTCAGGTTGCTTAATTAAGAGAAATGTGAAAGCTTCTATTCTTGAAAGCAGTTATTTAGAATACTTCTGAAGTGATCACCTCTCTCTCTCTCTCTTATTTTTATGGGAATCTGCTTGATTGTGCATTCCTCAAGAATCCAAAATGCTTCTTTAACCAGTGAAATCAGCTCACAGAGTTTCCTTCTATCCATGTTTCTTCATTGTTCAGGCATGTTCAGACATGCTGTTGACAGTATTTCTGGAAGCATTAACTTTTTGGATACAGAAGCCATTGTCTTCTGCAAGCAAATTCTAACTAGGATCTTTCGAGAGGCTCTTTGATGTTACCGTTATGTCCCTGAGATGCTGCCAGCATATGAACTTAAGAGTGTAATCAGCTGTCTAAATTTGAAAAATTTTGCTATATTGTATTTCTTATTCTTTTTTCCCCCCTTTTTCTTTTATGAGGCCTTAAATGACTCACGCTCTTAAAGAACTGCATGAATTAATCCTGCAGCTAATTCCTACCAGACTTGGTAAAGCATCTCACTGAACTTATAAATAATAGCTATTAGTATAAAGCTGAACTCGGCTATTCCTTCTATTTTTTCTCTCTAAGGCATCACAGCAAAGATAAACTAATGTGATGCCAAGGTGCCACCTAACACACCTGTTAGCTTCAGCTGTCATCTGTGTTCCTGATACTTTCTTTGTGCTACCTGTTGCGGTCCCTGACCCTATAATGCACGGATTCAGGGATTTAAACCTTTTTCTGCAAGGTTAGTTGTGTGCTGGATCAGCTATTGGGACTGGCTTACCGTGGGTCAGACGAGCATGACTGCCTCGTGAGAGAAGCAGTGGGAGTGTGGGTGAAGAAGCAAGACCTGCCCTTTCAGTGGCAGCTAGTCAGTAGATTTGTGTAGCAGTATTGTGAAACATGTCCTGAAGTTTCTATGACCAAAACCACAAAAAGCTAATAGTTCACACTCAGGAGAATACATCTCTCTCCTTCTGTAAAGAACTAGATCACTTTTTTTTTTTCCCTAATATGAAATTCAAATCTGAAAGATTTTTGCCTCTGCGGTTAGAAAAATTCTCCCAAACCAAGCAGAATCAGGCTGGCTTTATAAAAGGGTTTGTGTAAGCTGCTGTTGCTCTTAATGTGTCTCATTATTCAGAAAAACGTGGTTGTGAACTTGTTAAATACACTGTACCAGTAGTAGGAAGGTAATTTCTGTACAGGCATGGCCATCAACAACTTTCAGTGTGATGATGGAAAAAGATCAAAATCTTGTTTACATCCAGTTCTTGAGTTTCTTGGGAAAGAGTCAAACCTGGTGTAGCAATTCTAAGATGCCTAACTATTAACGTTTGCTTACCATATTAGAAATCAGAGGCAGTGGATCTTCATTGATCCATTTGTATGCTTTTGCATTTTCATGATTTTCAGTCCTTCATAAGAGGAGGTAAGTTTAACTATATGAGCAGAAATTTGTTAATGTTCCTTGATGAGAAAAGTTTTAGAAGAAAATGATGCTATGATTTTTTTTTTTTCCCCTCTAATGATAAATAAATGGCAATTTTGAGCATACCTGTTCTTGAGAAATCACCTCTTGTGATTACTATTTAATTCCATCTCCATTAAGGTGGCAAGTTCCTGGAGAAATAACTGTTTTAGCTGTAACATGCCAGTCTTCTCCCAAAGTATAACAATTATTTAAGACAACAAAACATTAAGTGGCAGTCATAATTTGGGGGGAAAAATACCCAAGACCCCCACAACAAACAAACAAACAAAAAAAACCTGTCTCTGAATTAAAACAGTGTAAGAAATTTCCAAAATTAGGAAGTAAACCTGCAAACACATCACAAGGTGCTTCCTAATGGGCTAAAGTTCTATTTTATGTTATGGAAAAAATTTGTGTCTGTTTCTCTGTGAAGTTTGTACAGAAGTAAGAAAATGCTGCTGGCTGTATTGAGCAGGCTATAAATGGGGTGTTCTTATTCAATCTGACTTTACTAAACTAATTCTTATAAATGTTTCAAGAGGTATGAACAGCGAAAATGGCATGATTCTTTGAAGGCGTGGGCTTTTCATGAAACGTAATATTCAAAAGATTCAGAGTAATTAGCTTATTAATACAGCAAGCTTTCAGTAGTTGAGTAGGATTTGACACTGCTGCATACTGAAGTACAGTCAAGAAGGTGGATATCCAAATGACTTAACTCCTGTTTTCTTAAGACTTATCTCTCCTTAATTAACTTACACAAGCGTGTGAGTTAAAAGTAGTTTTCATGTTTTGATGTCTCTGCTTTTTGTAGCTGTTGGATGAACTGCCAATGATATACAGTTGTTGTGTGTTTGTCTACTGCCTGTAAGTATTTGTTAAATGTTTTTTTCTGAATATTTATGAAATATTAACTTTTGAAGTATAGAATCTGTGAAGCCCAATCTAGCGTATAGTGAGGCTGACACTGAAGCTTCTACTGATCTCAGTGAGATCTCAGTTTTGCTAGCAGTACGGCATTATGACTTTGCCATTAGAGCACCAGCCTGGCTTTAGTCCTAGTTTTTGCTAATTTGGAGATGTTTTACTAGTGTTTGTTTAGCAGGAAAAAAAATAACTCTTGTTAAAGACTTTGTGTAGTATACAACCAGAGCTCAGTCTTACTTGGTATGTAAACAGCAGACATAATAAAATCAACTTCAGTAACGCCTACAAAATTATCAACATTGTAATTTATTTGAGCTGTATTTCTATGATGTAGTCTGACTCCAAATGCAAATTTCAGATTTCTGGTTAAACCTGGAAAATCAAAGAAAAAAGATTTTATGAAGAGTGAATGGAAACATTGTAGCTCCCTATCTCCTTGAAATTGCCTTTGCATTTATTTTGTCTGATTTGAATGTGATTGGGGAAAAGGATGAATGAGAAGTGGCTATAAAAATCTGTTTGAAAAAATAATCATGCTTATTTTGTGCAATGGTTACTCTATTATCTTCAAAAGCACTGAAGTCTGTTACTGCATTTATAGCTCTAATAAGATTCTGTGTATGTATGTTTGGTAGTAATTAAAATGTTCTGAAGAATGAGCTAATGTTTCATTTAGGAGGCCTTTAATAATCATTTTGGTTTTCTTGAAGGTAGGTGGCAGGGTGGTTCTGCACAGGACATTGCCTTATACATCATTCAGTCCTGCTGACTCTCAAGCTGTGCAATTACTTTGGCAAGCCATTTTGCAATGTAGCACATTGTGCCGTCTTGTAGGTTTTTTTCCCCCAGATATTCCTACATGTTTTTTCTTTGTTTCCTTTTATTCATCCATGATGGTGTCTGTTTCCAGAAGTTTATAAACAAATAAAGTAGGTGGATGTAACTTGGAGTTATATAGACAACTTCCTCTAGCCCTAATGATTTTGTGCTTCTCGAAGTTCATTTTTTTGGGGTTTTTTGGACCTTTTTTGTGATGAAGATATGGTCTGGGATGTGTGTGTGTAATTCCATCACAACTGTGACTGAAGTGTAGTGTAGAGATTGCGAAGCTAGTTTTAATTAGTTGTTTTACATACTGGGAGCAATTAGCTGTTTTTACCTTCCACTTCTACCAGTATCCAGTCTAGCAAATTTACTGCACTGTGACTGTGGTAAAGCCATAAACAATCTGCATTTTAACAAATCTCTAGAGTTCACTRTTTTGTAAGGCAGTCCCTTTCCCATGCTGCCTTTAGCTCACAGATGTAATGTTTTTTGGCAGCTGTATTGCATTTTAAACTCATTTCTAATTTGCCATCCATTATCACCCCTTAAGCACCTTCTGAAAACACTTCTGCTTCCCAGACTCTTTCCACTGACTGGGTTATTTTTTGTATATGCATGAGCTTATTGGGGTTTTTTGCACTAGATTTTTAAAAAAACATTTATTGGTAAAAGTGTGAATTTTTATATTAAAATGAAACCTCTTTATTGGAGGAGCTACAATTTCTTGAAGGGCCTAAGACTCATTTGGATCAATTTTCTCACAAATTTTGTGATAATATACCTTGAAAAATGCATCCTTTATATGGTAAGTGATGAATGTTATCGCTCTCCTTTATGTTCTGTTCCAGGTATGAATGTTTCAAGTTCAAGAACACAGTCAATTATCCACTGCTTTTCTTGTTAATAACATACAGCTTCGTAGTCAGCATAGTAAGTAACTTTTTCTAATACGGCATTTTCACCTGTAGGTTGACAGTTTTCCGGCCAGTGAGGGAACGTTATACAGGCAGTACTGAATCTCTCTCACTTCCAGTCAAGAAAGACAAATTATTCTTTTGTCGGAAAAATTATGTGCTGGCCAGAGAAACCTGAAACCTTTCTATCTAAACCACTGTACAGAATAAATGAAGAAGAAAAGCAGGAGTCCAGTTGCTAGAATAGGAATGTGAGAAAAACAGTCACCGTTGACTTGTTGTGAGACCTTGGACAAGCTGCATTCCTCATCTTCCCTCACTTTAATTCATCTACAGAAATGAGAATAATCCTGTTCAACAGACTGCAAAAAGTGAACTGTGATACACAGTCCAGGATATTGACTGATGTTTTAAAGCAACAGCCAGAATAAGAAAGGAACTTAGCTGTTAGAAAAATTAGAAGAATTTTAACTGTGTCATGGCTAAATTGATTCCCTTTCTCAGTGCAGCGTGCTCCCTTTATGAATAAAATGAGTTTTGTGCTGGCTGTCAACCACAGATGGAATCTCCTTCATTATTTTTATTGATAACCATTTCTTAAAAAAAAGGAGTATTATAGGTCATCTTCTGCCTTCAAAATACTTGTCTGTTCTCTTCTGTGCCTCCTAAAATTTTTTACACTCGTGGCATGTTGTGCCTAAGGTCTAGTGCCCTTCTCTCTTCAAAAGCAGAAATTAAATGAACTGCATTAACAATAGGAAGAACTACTAGCTTTTTGTAAAATGAATTGAAATGTTAAAGTGTTGTCGAAAACATTAATAATAGCAAATGAAAGTAGAGTACATTTTCTTCTTGCAATGCATATCAAGAATGTGCCTGGTAATTTCTGCATCTTAATTGTTTTTATATGTGTTGCAACTCTATTAAATGAGGAGATTTTAGATGTTACTGTTTCTATTTGTGCTTCTTAATTTAAAATAATGCCATAGTTAAAACCTCAGGTTTTGCCAGAGGAAACTTAAAATGTTTAATCAACTTTAATGGTGCATGGATAGGCACTTGTGTCTTGATTCTAACAGAACAAGTCTTGGCAATATTTGGATGAATAATGTTATGATCGTTCTCTGTTGCAAATTATTTCTCTTTTTTTAATCTTTCCAGGTTTACTTAAATTTGAAAGAGCCTGTATTCCATCAGGTAAATCTTGGTCTGTTGGAGAAGCTAATCTTGTTTTTAAACTATGCTGTTTTAGTGGAATGTTTTACAGGATTTTATAGCTGGAAGGAAGATGGAAGGCAAGCACAAGTTGCCTTTTGCTTTTTCTTTAAGCAGTATTGCTGCCTGTCATGTTGCCATCCTCTTACTTGGTGACCTGAAAAACTAGAATGGTTTAATGTGTGTTGTGTTTTAGCATTTGACCTAGTATTTCACGTGGTTTTCATCAGTGGCAAGTGACCCTCGCTATGGGCTAAGGTGTGTGTGAGAGGGAAGGCTTAATGAGTCCTTGTCCGCTTCTTTCCATTAGCAGCTGCTGTGAAACCATGATGTGACATCGTAACGTGGCTTGGGTAACTTAGCACCATGTTCTTCTCTCCGCTTTAACATATTAGTTTGGGGGTTTTTTAACTACTCAATTTTACTTTGTGTAAATTCAAGCTGAATTTAAACACAGAATATCTTCTAGGATTATGTAGCAGACCGGTTGTTATGGTCTTAATGGCACGTTTGGTACAGGTTCCTTTTGTAGCAGCCCAAGAGTATTAATATGCATCCACTGCCTGTGGGGATAGAACTTGTATCAGTTGCCTCTTCACAGGAGATTAGAAATCATGCTCATTTATGTATGCCATGAGTAGTTTTCCCTCATTTATGATTTTTTGATTAGGGATAACAGCTGAAAAATTGCCAAGCAAAAGCACTGAGCTCTTTGCAGGACAGAGCTTTAAAGCCTTAATTTCTTAAATTGGTAGTGCCATTGCTTGTCAAAATGTGCCTGCTGCATCAGCAGTTGTAAAAATGATACGTGATTTCTGTTGGTGGATTAGGGAAGCACTGATGAATAAAATAAATTCCCAGCTGCTCCAAATAATCTCTCCTAGAAACATGAGTTGTTACTCTACCTATAGATAAAAAGAGAAACTTGCAGGGTTTTTTTGATAATGTTAATTAAATCCTTTCTTTTTTTCCCCTACTTACATTTCCAGAAGGGAGATACTGGCTGGGGTGAAAACGGCAATTTCTGATGCTTTTACTGAGCTGGTTATAACTGGTTTTGAATGAAGTGACTTAAAGTAATTTTGTTAACAACAGTGGCAGAATTTACTACTGATATTGGACTTTTATTTCTTTAATCAATTATCTACTCAACCTACATTTATTGCAATAAATATATCACAGCTTCACTGTATTCCAGTTTGATGCATTGACATAGGTATTGCCCCCTGTCACAGATACTAAGACGGTAGATATTATGACTTGTCGGGAAAGACGGAAATGGAGAAACTTTAAACTGTTGCCCCAGACCTTTAATTTTTTGTATCTGCTTTCTCTCAGGTTCAGAATATGAATTCCCTGTTATAATTTATACATGAGGAATCAATGTAGAAAAGATTTAGGCCCATAGAAGTGCTGGACTTCTTACAACAACTCTTTCCAAATTGATTTTTATGGAGAACATACAGTTATGGCCAAATTCCAAACGTTCAAGTACTGCATTCATTTTTTCACAGTCTTTGCCAAATATGTTGTAAATCCAGAGGAAACATTTCTCTGACTGCACAGCTAAGGAAGGTTATTTTCTTAATACTTGTCCTTTATTTTAGAGTGCACCAAAAAAAAAAAAATCTTAATATAATTTCAGGAAGTATTTTCCAGCTGAATGGGTCGCATAGACTTGAAATAAAGTTAAATATGCTCGTGCAATCATAGTTTAAATCATAGTCTCAGTCCTTAGCTGTATTGGAAAGCGGCGTCAGGACATAAAGCAGCATTTGATTCCTCTAGGTATTTGTCTGTGATCATCATCATTTGTCAGCCTTGCAAAAAGGGGAATAACTACATGGACAGCTTTATATTGTTCATTGTTTCAGTGTTTTTTTTTTCCCTGAAAGGAGAGCAGTAAGAATGGAAAAGGATCCTATTATATTTAGTAGCCAGGATCCAAGCCTCATTTTTCAGTGAATTACTTTCTACTTTCCTTCCCAACTTAGGCTCATAAATTGCTTACTGCCAGCAGGGCATGAAGGGGATTTCAGTTTGTTATTCATGGCACAGTGGCAACAGAGACCAACTTCTTTTTCTCCATCCACATATTGCAGATCTTTAAGGGTCTTAGTGCTTTAACCATAGGAGGGATGAGATGCACGTTTTGGTCAGTTGGAGGCTGCACATCATTAGAAGGAAAAAAACACTTCCCTGCCTGACAACTGATCTGGTATTTTTCGCAGCTTCATCAATTAGATGAAAGATAGCAGTGGCCTTTACAAGCATGTATTTTCTTGTTTATCTCAAAATCTCTCAGGCTAGAGCACTGTTACTACCTAATTTCCATGGTGCTAAACAAGCCTACATCCCAGTTTCCTAGTTGTTTTTAAGCCAGCATCATTGTCAAAGAAAACAGCTATGCCTCTCCCCTCTTTCCCATCTGGCACACAAATTTACTCTCTGATGTAAATTTGATTGGGGAACTGAACAGGTTAAAACATTCCTCAGAACTAGTTTTGAGTCAGGTTAGTTGCTCATCCCTGTTTACCGCATGTATATTTGTGCTTATACAAGGAAAGGGGTAGGGGAAGAATGGCAGCTGGAGTGGAGTGATCCATAGACAGACAAATATAAGATGGCACTGGAAATAGAAGAAATTACCATGGCAGTTAAATTTTTAGACTCAGGTCTTACAAGCAGCCTTCTTTCTAATATGATATGGCCTAGAAAGCTGTCACCTACAAAACATTGTTTTCCATCCTGATTTGTTTACTTGCTACATACCGTATGCTAGCTATACGCTTGTTGTAGTGATCAAAAACCTCATTCAGCTAGTGGCCCAAGTTACGTGAATAATGAAATAGATCTAAAAACCTRTTTTATTTGCATAGTCATCTGCTGCAAGAGTTTGAAGCAAATTTGGAGCAAACAAATAATTAAAAGGTAAATAGAAAATTAGATTAAATGTTCAGGCTAAGCTGATAGCTTTTTTTTTTTTTGGTAGCTGTTTCTTCTACATTAGGAAATGTGATTAAAAAAAAGTCTTTTGTATAGACATTCCAGAATTGTTGTTATGGTGTCCCATGAGAAACTAAGCAAGCTGGAGAAGTAGATCAGTATGAGAATTGCAAATAAGGTAAGGGAGTGACTAGTGGAAAATGGCTAAAGGAGATGATGAAAGGCAGTCTCAGTCTGGACTTTCTCGGGATCAGTAGTGGGACTGGTTTTATTTAATGGCCTCTAGCAGGAAAAACAGTCGTGTACTGATGATATTTGTGATGATACAAAGTTCAGGGGCATCACTGAGTACAGAGGAGGAGATGAAGAGATAACTGGGAGACCTTGAGGACTAGGATGACAAATGATTCAAAATGTGAGAGCATGCACTGATGGGCAAATACCAACTGTTCCTTGTTCTAAACGGCACACAGATCACCAAAGGAGGGAGGGAGTGCCTAGATGTGTTCTCTGATCCCAGCATAATAACATGACCAGTGAATTTTCTGCCACAGTGATAGAAGGAAAATACAAGTATTGGATTTACCAATTAAGGTGACTCTGGGTAAGAGGGAGAGAGTGAGTGTGGGAGAAAAAGGTATTTCATTTGCCTCAATGAAAAAATTAAGAAAATTGTTCTCCACGGGCGTTTTAAATATACAAATGCAAAGAAGGAAGTGAAATCACTATGAAATATGTATGTAGAAGTACATATGAGAGCCTGAAACTGCATGAAGAATATGTTATGTCAGGGTACAACCTGTTCAGACTTACAGGACTCCCCATTTTGGGGGATCTGTGTGGACCCACTCAATGTCCTGCAGCTCTCCAGAGTCCCTCCTGCTGCTAAGGCAACAGTTAGTTGTAGGCTTGTGGCTTAATATATTGTGCCTTTTAGCAGAACGTGTTGTCTTACCTTCTACATGTTCAGGTTGCCAAGCAGTCTGTTAAAAATGACCTTTTCAGGGCATGTCTTCACCACAGAGCTTTTTCTACTTGGGCATTGTCCTGGTGAAGACCACATATGAAACTAATTTGAGTGACATTTCACTCTTACACAGCTTGTTTGGGGATGTCTTCTAGAAAGTGAGTACAGCTTTCATTCTGGCTAGTACCTCTACCGGCACAATAGCTTAGGGAATGTGGAAGGGTGTTCAGACTCTCCAAAGGATCAGCTCTACAAGGCATTGAAGGGGAAGCTCAGTTTACTGCTGCAGACAGTGTCCCAGAAGCTCTGGAGAGCTGCTCAGTGCCATGCAGCAGCAGTGACTTGTGTGTCGCTTTGCCATCACATATGCGCATCTAAACAAGACCAAACTAAGTGAATCTAAATTAGTTCATTTAGGAGCTGTCAGGACAGCATGTAGTACTAAACAGCCATAACTGTGCTGAGTTACTCGGTGTATCAGTGTCGTTGTGGGGATTGTCCTTCCTTTTTGTCTCTGCTCAGATTTCTTTTCCAGAAATCGAAGAACATGTAGAACTCTGTTTTCTTTGTTGTAAATTGCAAATACAATTTCCATCTTCAAGTACTTAGGCTAACTATTTTTTTTTGATAGCTTGTTGGTATATTAATAGATAAGTAGTGGTCGCCAAGAACGCAAAATCTCTCAGTGCGGTTCCCAATGTGTACACTAATATTTGAGGCTGATAAATTGACTTTATTAACCAAGGATGGGCAGAAGGCCAGGAGCAGAGGAAGCAGAAGTGGAAATAGCAGGCTATTGCCGCTTTCTGTACTAGAAGGGTGGATGAAGAACCAGTTTTGTATGCTTCCCTCCAGTGTGGAGTACCAACCTTGCCTCCGACTTGCAGAAGTGAATCTATATGATTTGCTTAACTGCCTCCACATCAAAAATGCTGCCAAACACTGAGCCCTGAAATGCTTACTTCCCACTTGTGAATTAGAAGGATGTTCTTCATATTTGGCTGCCTTATCAGGTAATCCACTGTGTATTAATAAGACTTCGGGGTTTTGCCCATTGCACAGATACGGGCTTCAAAGCTGAAATACGTGCAGCTTTATTTGCATCTTAAACAGCAAAGAGGGAACTTTCTAGTGATAACAAAAGATGATGAGATTCTGCTGTTTCCTTTTGTTTCAATTGTAGTGCAAGGGTGTTCTTTGGCTTACAATTTAAAGGCACTATGAGACAAAATAGCACAAAACTTGCTTGGGTTTTCATCTGTCACTTAAGTGATGTGTTAGTTAAAGAAGAAGAACAAAGGGAGCTAAAGGAATTGAAAAATTTGAGTCAACTTGAATAAAGTAGATTTTTTTTTTTTTTTTTTTTTTTTTTTTTTTTTTTTTTTTTTTTACTTTATCCTTCTTTGGGTGGACAGATAATACCTAACAAATTTTTGGCATGATGAAAATTGTAGATCCATGGGTGGTAAAGGAGTAAAAGTAAGCACTGCTCCCTGAAGTATAAACTAAGTTGTGTAGCTCAGCTTATAGGCCTCTAGTAAGAAACAGCTGTAGCGAGATGTGCAGCTACAGTCTCTGCATATCACAGCAACACCTCCTCGATGCTTCCCTTCAGCGTGAAGAGGAGGACTGGAGCATGCAGAGCAGAACAGTTTGTTGTTCCAGTCTTTCACAGGCCTTTAAACACGAATGCGTTTTACTGCTAACAACCTGTTTGTGTGGGGGAGCGGAAAAGGCAAGAAATTGAAGTGTCAACTGTGGGCATATTTTTCCTCAGTCACTGCAAGCTTCTTTATATTTTTTTCCTTCCTCCCTCCATTAAGACTGTCCTCTTCTGCAAGCCATTAAGCAACGCACTAGGAGATACCAAGCCAGAGGCTCTACAAAGAAAGCTTTTCTTAGCTTTTGCTCTTTCCTGCTTTTAGCAGCTGCTGCAAAACATAGCATTTTTAGCCTGTGTTTTACCTGGGCTTTGGGCTGCCTATAAGCCGTGTTTTCTCTAGGCGTAGTCTGACACTATTTAACTCCTTGTACAAAGAACCCAAGAGCAAATCGGATAAAAGCATGAAGGTGGTCACACCCCTAACGAGTATGATAGAAATTTCTCTTCATGGGTAGGTTTTTCCTGTGTCTCTGCTGCAGAAGGGCATTTTAGCAATGGAAATTGTAGGAAGGAGGAGATCAGCAAGGAAAGGGCATCAAACTGTGATTAGGGTTCCAGAGGAGCCTTTCTGTGAGTTTCTTCCTCTGTGCCATCTCTCTCTTAGAATAAATGACTGGATTTGATTAGGAAAACAAAACAGGCTGTTTTAAATGAGACTGATGAAGTAAAATGGCATTTAACTTTTAAATTTAGTCTGTATTTGTTATATGGTGGGGTCTTTTTAGGCAAAATGTCAGTGATGAAGAATTGTACCAGCATGCAGCACCTAGCACACCTGAGCAGTCCCCTTTCTACCTTTAGCTTGGGACTGATAAGCACTTGATACTCAGGCTGTGTCTAGCGGGTTTTGTTGGGTGTTTTTTCCCCCGATTTATGTGCTGTATCCCAGCAAGGGGACTGGAATTAGCTAACAGTTTGGTATAAAGTACAAGCCAGAAGCAATTAGCCTTTCAAATAGTTTTGCTTTGTTTAGCAGAACACACAGTAGTAGTAGTTTAGTTACTGAAGTTATTTGATCTCACTCTGAATGCAAATAAAGAGCTGCTGTGCTGAATGACTTTGCATAGTCAATATTGGAGCTTACTTTTACCTGTTGTCAAACACAATGGCTCTGTTGTCTGTCTTGTTCTGTATATATGCGCTGATAATATGGTATGTTCTACTAACCTCATCCTTAAAGCTAAAAGGAGCTTGAAAATTTGCCTTTATGGACTTTGAAAGGTAGGTTTCACTCTGCATTATTACAGCAATCTATTTTATGTCAGATGACTAGACACGTGCATATGCTTGCAGGATAGTAATAGCTGAATGCCCCGGTTACAGCAGAGTGAGAGGTAGTCCTTGCCTTGAAGACAATGTAGTGTAAAAGAAGGAAAGGTATGAGGAGGTCACTAGAACATGGTAAGGACACTGGTTTGTAAACACACCTCTGTGAGGTTTAGTGGCTTTTAAAAATAGGCAGCAAAGGTTTATCATTTTTCTGTTTCATGTAAAACAAGGCAGCATTATATAGGAGTTAACTAAAAGCAAAATGAGAAAGGAAAGTCAGTGAACAAGGAAGCGAAAAATAGCGAGGGGCTTGTGGGCCACAGGAGAGAGGCAAAGAGCAAGGCACAACTGCTTGGAACAAACTGCCTTTTGGCAGGAGGTRAACAGTGTTCAGAATAAAAAGCATGGAGAGTAATTTAATGTCACCGGTGTCTGAAAATCCTCCCTGCTGCAGTGGCTTCTGCATCACTTTTCAGGCATGACTGACCACATTTCTTCTCTTCTTTAGTCTGTACGTCTTGGAGATAGTGTTATGTGGATACTAAGCTTGTGAATAAAAAAAGGGAGAGTGATTTAAAGATCACGAGGCAGAAAATAAATGATTACTTTGAGTTTTTATATAAGTCAGGCGATTACATTCAAATTCATCAAGCCTACAGTGAGCCAGATCTTGCTCATGGATCTTTTCAGAGCAGGCAGCCTTCCCACCGTATAATTAGATTGAATCCCAACAATCTGTAATAGTTGGTTTTAAATGCTTCCTGGAAAGTTTCTTCCATACTGGTGCTCAGTGTGGGCATAGTGCATAGTCTATTCAGGTGTTTGCTTTCAGGAAAAAATATTAATCAAATATCAGTGAAGGAAGTATAGCTTTCAAAAATGGTTTTAGCTGATGCTTATGCAATCCTGGGCTAAAATGCACAGATACAGAAGAAATGATAGGAGTTAGTTACCATTTTGATTTCAGGATGCTTACTGAGTGCCATCTAGTGTTTGCTTTCTAATTCAAAAAAGTGAAACAGCGGTTTTATGCAACTGACTCTTCCTGTAATTGCATAAAGGGCATGTTTTTATAATCATACTTTTATTTGAAACTTTTATGGAAAACTTTCTGGAGAGGAAGTTAGAGGGGATACTATTCTCCTGAGACTGAGAAATAAAAATCAACAGAGGCTTCAGAAATTTTTTACTCCTGTAGTGTTTTATAAAGTCTGTTGAATCCAACTGCTGAATTTTATCTCTGTTTTTATTTCCAGATCATGTATGGAACGCTAGTTTCCATTATAGTTCTACGATCTGTTTATATAGTATTATGGTAAGTAACCGTTTAGTTCAGTATTATAAGATATAACTTAGCATTTGTGTCTTTTTTTTTGGTGGGCTTAACATGCAAAATTGGCAATGGAAAAATTTCTTTAACTAGGTACATAATGCTAGCTCACGTGCTCTGCTTGGTTGAAAGGGAATGGCTCATCTCCTTGCATTTTTTTGAAGCCACTGGGATAACATTAAACAAAACAGATCTCTCTACACTTATGATCAGTGTTCACTGCCAGGTGTTCTGCTAGGGGAATGGAGTTTCTGTCTTTATATTGCTGGGTAACATGTGAAATCTATTGCCAGTGTCCAAAATCTAATGATGATACTTGGAGAGAGGTGAGAGTAAGACTGCAGAGCTGAACCATCGGTTAATGTTTTCCTTTCCTCTTTCCTACTCAAGTATCTAAAATTCGAATGTAAAAGATAATAACACAGAAGGTTAAATGATAGTTTTCCTTACAATTTTGACTGGGTAAATTTAGGTATACATTATGGAAATTGAAATAAAAACTATTTGTAACAAACAAAAGGGTATTAGAAATGTTAGGAGACATTGAGAAGCATTAGAATCATCAGAGCACAGACTTGGTGGGTAAAAGTGAAGACAAAGGAATTGAATCAGTATTGGAGTAAACACATGCCTTTAGCTCTCAGGGGCTCAGTTGGTTGCCCCTTCCTGCCTCTCCCCTGTGAATAGTTGGTGTTCTCATGTCTTTGGGGATTGCCCCTGAAAATTACTGATTTCTCTCTACTGTCTTCATTCTAAATGTGCTTTTTGTTAAACTTTGTTTCGAGTTATACACTTATCTGTTCAGGAACACAAGGAAGAATTTAACAAAAGGTGTGAATTTAAAGTAGATTCATTGAATCACCTTCCAATTGCTATTTCAGTTAATTTGGTTTGACTTTCCCCAAGAAATCCCCACAGACCACGTGTAATGTTCACAGACTTTTATTAAGCAAGAAGAACTTAAAACTGGTAGCGTGTTGCTTGCAGCTTTAGAAACAATCATCAGTTTAAAGGCACTTTTCAAACCCATGAACATGGAAATTTTAATCCTAACCTAGAGATCTTAAGTGATATTACCTTAATTCACTTCCAAGGGAAACTAAGTTGAATCAAGTTCAGGTCATTTTATACAAGGATTTAGCACAGTTCTAGTCACTTAGATTAAATTTCTTTCTGTCTGTGTCGACAAACCCCTGGGCCTGCTATCTTTCCAGTTCTGCAAATTCCACACACTTGTGCATTCTCGTTATTTCTGAAGCATTTCGTTGTCTTCTGTCACTATCAATAACACCACCATCCTCCCTCCCAGGGTATCATTCATTGTCTTCCTCCAGCAAAGTCTGTCTCTGCAGTTCCACCTACTTTTTCGCTTCAATTTTAGGGGTTTGGAGTGTATTTTCTTAATTAGCTAGATTACTTCATTGCAACATGGCCCTACAAAGACTTGCTTCCCCCTTTGGTTATATTATGCAAACTGGTTAGAAAGTTGGGATGGGAAGAGAAGTAGGTGTTTAAACTACTTCTAAATTTTAACTAAACTACTACTAATTTTAAATTAGTTCTGCTAGAGGAACTGTGCCAACCTGAAGGTACCCTTTCTTTTCTCTAAAAGTCATCCCCAAGTACACTTTTGGATTTACTTCCTCTGCGTTGCTAAAACATATTCCTGTCTTTCCATTGATAGTGCTAGGACTTGTCCAAGCCTGTTTCAACTTACATACCGAGCCCCATTTCTGCCTATTTTGTTTCTTACTTCCTTAATACATATTAGTTTCCTATCACTCACATTTCTTAGTGTGGGGCTTGAAGTTGCTCTGAGCTTAGAGTAAAAATCTCAAAGAACAGCATGTTATTCCTTCCAGGCTGCTACCTCCTCCTATCCTATTTGTTGCTGTTCCTGCCTGTTTTCCCCATACTTTTCATCTCTTTCTTGCGTCTGCTTCCTTCCCAAGATTACAACTTGGCAAATGTTGTTCTCTGTTCACAAAGCGTGTTCCCCATTAATAAGTGATGCCAGCCTCTCTCTCATTCTTTCACAAAACACCACCATTTATTGCCTGAACAATTCTAGCTATAATTACCTAATTACCAGCATGTATAACATACCATTTAGTGCTCTTTCATGTTCTGGACTTGCCTATGTCTCTAGAGCACTGAGTCAGGAATATTACAGTGTAGTCTCTGCCATGTACCGCATGGTGCTTTGTGCGTTTATTAGACTAAACAAATAATGATTTTGCTAGTTTATATTGGCAGTATACTTGTTGTGAACATGTACAACTTGTATCTGGTTAGCTTGCCCTGTGGAAGAAGCTCTACCTGTCATGTTTTGCACATTTTGGTTGCCACGGTTCACAGCTCTGAAACATGCGCTGTGTATAACACAGTGGAGAAAAAGCAGCTCAGGAATGCGTTTTAACCCAGAATCTAAACAGTATTTCATGGCAGCCTTTTAGGGTTGGAATTGGGTTTGCTTTTGGACTTGTCTTATTAGTGGGAAAGGAGCAAATGCTACCAACTTCCATGCAGGAAGTTTACAATTCCATGGTCCAACCTGAATGCAGATAGTGAGGGTAAATTTATTAATGGTGCACTTCTTTATTGCATCTGATTCTTCAGTGTGTTTCCCATATCCTAAAGAGGATTTTTTTTTTTTTCCCAAAATGAAATTGACATTTTTCCATCCCCAATAGCACTCAACAATAAAATACAACATGAAATTACTGTTTTCTAAAACCATTTATTTGGTTAGTTGTTGGTCATGGTGGTCTATGTTCACAAAAGACTACAGTCGTTTTGAAAGACCTTATTTAAACAAGTCACCCAGTATAGGGATATCATGTATTGGAAAAGAGCCTCTTCTTTTGGGAGAGTCCTAATTTGTAACATGGCTATTTTTTAACTGAAAGATTATACATGGGTCTGAAGAATTAGTACCTTTTGGCCAACTTCAGTTTTCCCACTTGCTTGTTGCGTTAGGAGGGAGCAGTATTTAGGGAAACAATTAGAAATATAGAAGTAAAACATTTAAAAGACCAGTCTTGGAGAATGTTAATTCAGGAGAGAGGGGAGGAGGTAAAATACAATACTTAAATAGATGAGATTTGAAGTCGATGTTTTTCCTTTTGGGGAAAAAAAAAATTAATAAAGCGGTTTATTTGTATGTAATAGTATTTATGTATGTTACATAAAAGCTGCCTTTAAAGAATCTTGAACTAAACTTTGCATTATTTCTCTCTCTCGATGTCTCTCTAGGGTATACCCATGGCTTAGAGGTCTAGGCTATACATCTTTAACTGTATTTTTAATGGGATTTTTTCTCTGGAATGTGGACAACATTTTCTGTGATAAATTGAGGTGAGTTCTTTCACTTTGTCTGGATAGCTCTTAATAGTCTTTTACCATAAAGCTTTGTTTTTTTCTGTGGTGTATGTTCAAGTCCATCTCATGGTATGTATAGTACGCTGCCTACAAAACATTCACAAGGGTTTTATCCAGTTTGCTCATGACTAGATTCAGCACTCAACAGTTTTTTAATGTTTTTTTTATCCATGGATAGATTTTTTTTTTTAAAATAATTGATATTTCTCTTGAACGTAAATTTAAATTGAGAGAAAGTAATGTCACTGAAGTAATTTTGAGGATCTGTGGCTTACTAAAGCCTGCTATTCACACTTGATTTCATCTGAATGAGTTTTTTATCCTGCTTTTTTTGGTTTCTGCTCTTGCCATTTCCCAGGAAAATATGAAAAGTTCTGCAGGTTAAAGAAATAGCTATTGCAATATATCTGTCRCCAATAAACAACAGCTGTTTGAGCTTCTCAGAACAGTAACTGTGAGCCAATACACCATGCTTGGCTGTCATTATTAGCCTGAAGTCTTCTGGCTTACCACTTGTAGAGGAGGCCGGGCAAGACTTACTCTCTGTTTAGTGTATTGCCAAATGGGGTAAAAAAGGCTTCCAGACAAAGCTTCTAGGAACCCACCATCTCATCATATGGCTAGATGTCCCATCATGCAAGAAAGAACACCAGTCCAACAGGTTGTTGTCTTAATGCGTGTCCCTCTGGAACTGGACAACTGCACCTTTCTTTCGCTTAGTTGTGATGCTTGTGTTCCGCTGCAAGCTGGAGGACAGGGAAAGGTTGATGCCAGCATCCAGAAAATCCATTCTTGACTATCTGATATACTGTTATGCCGCTGAATCTGTGGTGTACAGAATTGTCCTAGTAGGTTGCTTTGTCAGGGTCGGATCATAGTGTGCTGTAAAGAAGTCTAGTGTTTTCCATCTGTCCCTTTTGGCTCTGTAGTCCTTGCACTAGGTTAGGCCAATTGAAAGTTAACTCCAACAGAGTTTTCTTGAAACTTTTTTAAAAAATATAGGTGTACTGAATATAATACACAGTGCCTCATCCCTAGAAACACTTGATACAGATGGCATAGAAGAGTCATTTGCCAACACAAGTGGGTGGGTATACAGTGACATTGCAAATATTGGCATCAGGGTTGATTTTTGCAGCTGCATCACATCACCGGTGAGATCATAACCCCCAATTCACTAAGCCTGCTGAGCTGCTGCAGGTCCATGGGGCTTTTGAACTTGTTCCTAGGCTCAAAGATTACACTAGCTGCTGAAGCACTTTTTTCCATCCTCATTTTGCAAAGGGAAAAAAAAGTTAGCATATTTCCTGTAATACTTGTTTGGTTATGGTGCTGGAAAAAAATAAATTCACTTGTTTACTAGCTTTAATCAGATGTCTGCAGAGCCTTGAATTTCTCCAGGTGGTATTATAACTTGAACCTCTGGAGAAAATATATTCCATTACAATTCCTTGTAATTTTTTATTCTCTAAAGATCTAACTTGTGAATCATCCACCTACCTGCTTGTTTTGGTTTTAATGTTCGAAATTGTATCTTGGTTCAGTTTTTGGTTTTCCATATTTCATTAAATTTAGAGCTTATTTAAAAAAACAAAACAAAACAAAAACAAAAACAAACAAAAACAAACAAACAAACAAACAAAAAAACCCAAAACCAACCAACCAAACAAAAACCAAAAAACATCTGTAGCACTCAGCTTCCCTGGTTGGATCCATGTACTTTTGAACTTGAGCTTTGAGATTTCCTGCCATCCAAAGGCTCAGAGGCTGTGCTGGGGTGACAGTCTGTGTGTTCCACTACGTCATTCCCAGGCTGACTGAATCGAAGCTCTGTGTTCATATTTGTGACTGAGCAGCTCTGGAAACTAAGCAGTAGCTCGGGGATTAACGATTAGTCAGGGGGACTGAACACTATAACATCAAGCAGTAAATAAGTATTACAGAAGCTGCAGATTTTTCTTCCTTAACACCTGCGATCATTGTTTTCCCTTTTTTGTTTTGACTGAATGTGCAATGAAAGTCAAAAAAGAAGACAGGCAGATGCAAACACTTGCTCTACCATCAACCAAAATAGGCATTATCTGCAGAAGCGTAGTGAGCAGGAGAAATCAGGGCAATGTAGTTCCTTCCCTTTCTTTCTCTATCTCCATCCCTTAGCCTCTTCCCAAGTAGCTCACACCCCATAATTGTGCAAAATATAAAAGCATGTTGGTGGAGTATTTCAGACCCTCTACTTTCATTGCTTCCTCACTAAACATCCATTTGTCCCTGTTTTAGAGTACAACAGAGAAAGGCAAACTAAGCTTCCATGGAGCTGGAGAATAGGTGGTGTGATTGCCGAATGTAAAGTGGTGATGTCCCACCATTTCCTCTCTCAGACCTTAAACTCAACATTTCATCCTATGGACAGTAGTTCACCGGGTTTTGGGGAGGAGAATGGTAGAACTCGTTTGGGACTGTGGGATGCCATAAGTATATTACCTGAAACTTGAGTCCAGAAGTAACTGATCACTCATTGTATGAAGAAGTGTGTGCTTTCTTTAAATGTGTAGGAAAGCCAATTTGCTAATATCTTTCTGTACTGGCAGTATAAGGTGTAACTGCTGTTCCTCACCTGCTGAAGGCCTGACTACATGAAGCCTCACTTTTGAAGCACATACTTGAGATATGGAAACAGTAATGTGTGATCTGACAATCAAGCACTGCGATTTGAGATTGCTTAGCTTGAAAAAAAAACATTGCATCGTGTTTTTTTCTTACAGAGCACTACGAGAGAAGATGCCTCCTGTTCTGGGCGCTGTGACACAGTTTCATGCATGGTGGCATATTCTGACAGGCCTGGGCTCTTACCTTCATATCCTGCTAAGGTAGGAAATGTTCTCTAAACTGGATGTTCGTAAAGCAGTCTTAGGAGTTTTCCCAGCTTCAGATTTACTTAAAAATGTTGTATCAGATGGAAGGGCAGGAAAATGACTTCTTACTAAACCGGTGGGAGTTTTTCTTTCCTCTTTGCAACTGGTCTAAAAACTCTGTAAAAGTAATTTATATTCTTCAAAATGTAATTATTAATCTTTAAATAGTCATGGTTCTTCAGGAAAATGCAATTCAAAAATGGGAACCCTGTAGCAGTTATACTGCAAAACTATTTGACAGTATATTAATTTCAAAAGATAAGCTATTAATACCTTTCTGTTCTTGAGCAGCAATCCTGAAGTACTTAAACATATTTCATTTTAGAAGCGTAACTAATCTTTTTGATAGGCACTGTTGCTCCTGAAAACTAGCAGGCATCATGCTATAGAGTAGAAGGTTGACGGCTGAAGTGGTTGGAGCGGAGCTGTTCCCAGAAGCACAGRATATTAGTTTTAGAAGGAGACTTAAATGAGAGCCTAAGTTAGCATGTCTGCAGCCAGTGGATTTTTGTCTCTGTTTTTGCTCTATACCACCATCTAGTGGAACCAGGAACAAAAACAGAATTTAAGCTGGAATCTGAAGAATTTCTGTAGTTTGTTCATTATGTAATGAAGTAATGTTTTACCACTTAACCATAAGAGAACGTCTGTCTAACAGATACATTCTATGTAGTTGAGAAAACTTGATTACATATCGGTTTTTCTACATCTAACATAGTATTCTCCTTTTTTGTCAGACGTTAAAAAAGCTAGTAAAAGGAAAATGCAAGGAAAATAAGTACATTTCTAGTAGCTATTCTGATAGCTTTTTTATATATACATATATGTATATATGTACATATATACATGTATATATGGATGTTGTCCTGGTTTCGGCTGGGATAGAGTTAATTTTTTTCCTAGTAGCTGGTATAGTGCTGTGTTTTGGATTTAGTATGAGAATAATGTTGATAACACACTGATGGTTTCGTTGTTGCTAAGTAGTGTTTACACTGGTCAAGGACTTTTCAGCTTCCCATGCTCTGCCAGGTGCACAAGAAGCTGGGAGGGAGCACAGCCAGGACAGCTGACCCAACTGGCCAACGGGGCATTGCATACCATATGATGTCACGCTCAGTATATAAACTGGGGGGAATTGGCCGGGGAGCAGCGATTGCTGCTCAGGGACTGGCTGGGCATCGGGTGGTGGGTGGTGAGCAATTGCATTGTGCGTTACTCATTTTGTATATTCTATCATCAGTATTATTATTATTTTCCCTTCCTTTTCTGTTCTGTTAAACTGTCTTTATCTCAATCCATGAATTTTACTTCCCCCCGACCCACCCCCCCCCAATTCTCTCCCCCATCCCACTGCGGGGGGGCGGGGAGTGAGTGAGTGGCTGTGTGGTGTTTGGCTGCCTGCCAGGTTAAACCACAACAGATGTGTATCTATATGTACCTGTATATATACATGTATATATAAAATGTCATGGTATGTGGAAAACAGCTGCTCCATTTTGGCTGACAGGTTGTCTGCTGCCCTAAACAGCTTGAGATAATCTTTTGAAGAAAATTCCTTACAGAAAGCAAGCTGATGCAGAGAGTTTGGATAGCATAGGCAAGGTTTTTCCAGCATACTGCACAGAGAAAATAATTTGGGTTTGCATCCTCTAGCCCTTGGGGAATGTGCAGATGCCTGATTTGTCTGTCCTACCCCAGTGAACTACATGCTTTCCCTGCAGTAGTTTCCCTAGTATTTTCTCAGCCACACGGTGGCATCACCTGTGTCCACTTAAAAAAGTGAGGTCATACACAGAAAAGATCTACTGAGGGGAGAGGGTGTATAAGAACAAAAATGGGATACAGAGTCAAGCTGTGCTGCTTTCCCCCCCGCCGCTCCCCCGTAACATCTGCTATATTTTGTGGTACACTGATTTAATTTCATCCTTCCAAAATGACAGGCTCTAGTCCCTGTTTAGTCTTTTCCATAGTGGAGAGAGAATTTACTTCTCTGGGTTTCTCTCTTTCTCCCCGCATAGGTGATAGGGTAGATTAGTTTGCTAATCATAGTCTAGCACAAAGGGATTTACTGTAGGCTAATGTCTCCTCTATTTTGCATAAATCTAGGCAGAATGGGTAGCTCTGCAATCACAGAAGCAATTCTTTTCTAGTTGGAAAGTAAAACTGGCATCAGTACATCATTATTATTTTATATGCTGTCTTATACATGAAATTTTAAGCACACTTTTCTCCTTTTCCTCAGTTTATACACAAGGACACTTTTCCTGAAACACAGGCCAAAGGTGAAGGTAAGCAAGTAATATTTTGTCTCCATTAATACACTGCAGCATTTGGATATCTTGTGCTTTGAACTTGCATTGGGGCTCACTGATTATGCCTGTTAGGGTACTATCTTTGATTTCTACTTACATCCCAAGAAATGCGGTTGAAACGATGGTTAACAGTGCTTGGTTTCTGTTCCAAGAGACATAATATTCCAAGAAATCTTTCCCCTTTTCCTATTTTTCTTTTAACAGTTTGTTTTTGGAATATGGCCTGTTCTTCTTGTGGAGCCACCCAAGAAGCTTTGACTGAGACCTAGGCAGCCACATGCGATCACCTAGCCTGGCTGAATAAAGCGATTCCACAATTACTATGGCTGAAGTGTCAAAATTATGGATCAATTCAAGTACCATTGCTATAAAAGGACTTCTCTATGTTTCTAGGCCAGACAGCCAGAAAAGAGCAAAGAGTTGGCACACTAGGGAAATAATGTTTAGTACAGCTTTATTCTAAGCTGTTAAAACAAAGATTAAGACACAATATTTTTATGTATATATTGTATAGCTGATGATACTGAGCTAATATTTCGTGCTGGTCACAGAAAACTAACCATTTTTGAAGTGGATTGCATACGTTTTTCATTCAGTTGTTGTTCTTTCTGTGGTTTAAACTAATATTAGTAACTGAATGACAAAAACAGGCCATTGATGGCCAAGCTAAGCATTTGTGTGACCTATAGTGAACTGAATGCTTAACCTGAACTACTTTAATCTTGCACTTTTATACAATTAATGAAGTATGTAATGATTCATTTAGGACTTTATTCTATCTTGCTTTTCCACAGCCTCCTTTGCAATTTATATTTTAAGCAAAACGGTTGGGATACCTGTGCCATTTAGTTCATTTTGTACCAAGCTTCCATTTTCTCTTTAGTCCAACTGAGGTACATCGTGGAGGATGTTCCAGGGTGTGACCGGCAGAAGACACTTGAGATGGTGAAGCATTATAGGGGTTCTTGTTCGTGTGTGGAAACTGAATTTCTAATTTGTTTGACCAGTGATCCATCAGGAGACTGCAGGGTGACTGTATAAACACAAGAAACACTTTTTTATTTTTTATAATTATTATTTACATGCCTCTTTTTTCTATCCCTACTTTTTACTCCCCATGTCCCATTCATACTACAGATTGACAAACACCTTAGGTGTRTGCTAATTCAGCTTTGAATTCATCTCTTTCCCTTATTTTTTACAAGCCTTAAATATTGGTCTGACTTTCAGAAGCATCTTCTTATTCAGAAATATTGAAGAAAGAGTAAAGAACAAGACTGATGTTGAGGATACCCCAAAATCTAATTGGCAGCACTTTGATTGCGTGCTCTTAATCTGTCCATCACACGGTTACTCTGTGGAAAGTTGACCACCTTTTTAAAACCAAACTTTGGGGACTAATGGGGGGGACAAATTCTCTGGTTTCTGCAATTTTTATCTACCCAGCTGATGAAAGTTAGTAAGTAAGCATAAAGAAAACATTGACCTAACACAGTTTTTCAAAATATACCTCATATTGGAGGCTGTGGTTTAGACTCTTCAGATCTTGGGGCAACTAACGGAGTCTGTCTCTGGGCCTCCTAGCTGCCATGCTATGCAATTTTTGTCTGCTTTTGATGCTCTGAGGGATTTATCCTTCTTGCCGTGAAGGAGAAAAGGGAAATGCTCAGACTGGTTGGAAATCCCATTCTGTATTGATTTAAAACGTGCCCACAGCAGCAAGGCATGGTAATGTAGCTATAAAGCTGTCTCCCAGATCACAGTCCTGGCTAGTGTAAGCTTTCTTGCTCCGACTGCTGAAAAAGTTGGACTGAAATCTGTATTGTACAATCAACGCTGACTAAAATGGTCTCCTCCCCTTAATATATTTTTTCTTTTTTCCTGTTTGCAGCTTAGCTGCATCCTCCGTGTCCATCAGTAGCACTCCTACTGATGTGAATCTCCTAATAAAATCATGGCTTTTGTTATGTGGCTGACCCTGGACTCTTGGGATCAAACAAACCCGAACTCAGGGCTAGAAAAAGACACTTAACCTTGAGTGACTTCAGTGAGGTTTAAGCATGTGCTGATAGCAGTGCATTTCAACCTGTAATCAGCAAACCACTCTAAAGATTCTTGAATGAAAATTTTAAAACAGATTTGTTGTCAGTAGGCTCCAGTTCCATAGACAAGGTCAGCATCTGTGTTGGGAAATTTGAGTGATCTTCAGACTGAAAGACATTGCAATAACTAGCATAGAGGTAGGAAAATGCTGTCTTGGATCAAGTGTCTTTAATTATCCAGAAGGCATATTTTTTGTAAAGAGATTTGAGAACTGTTTTAAAAATGTAGCTTAAAAATAAGTGCCTGCCTATTCACCTCCGGGCTCTCTTGAGCATGTTTCTGTACACTGTATCCAATTTTCTTATTAGTAAATAAGAATTTACTTATTTTCATAWTTTTTTTCATAAGTTAGGGAAAGAGTCCCATAATAGGAGCAGTGCAGCAACGAGACCTATCAACAGTCACTTGTGACATCTGCTAGGTATGGTATTATTTTTAAGAAAACGAACAAAACCTTTATTTTAGTGGCCTTAGTTTTGTCACTGGAGGATCTGGGGGCTCTGTTTGGTTTCCCTGTAATTGCAGGAACCAGWGTGTGCTGAAAAGCCACTTTCTTATTGATAAGGCATCTCTACAATGGTAAATTTTACAGAAATTTGTTGATTCTCCTACACATTTGCAACTAGGAAGCGTATGTTTCTTTTCAGATCTTGTTGAATTAAATTGTCAGGATTTAAAAAAAAAAGTTGGAAAAGCTTGTTTTAATTTTATGCTGCTGTTAGCTTTTCATTCACATATCATTTGTCACTGATGTTTTTATCTTTAAAAAAATTACACAAATTGGCTTCTTCTTTCATTCCAAAAGACCAAAAACATGCACACCTCTACCACCCTTCTAGCAGCCTTTCTTTCAGGCTATGTTAGACCCTGAAGAATGTAATTTATGTGTGTATCCTTCTAAGCATGAATAATCTAAAATTATGGGTGCTTTGGTTTCACTGCCTTACTGATCTTGTGAGTGATACTGAAAATGGCAAGCCACTTTTAACTGCATGTCACTGAAATTCAGACTGCCTTTTCTAGTGCCTGGAAAGACGTACATCCTTACTCCTGTAACGTGTTAAATGTCTGTTAAATTGCTTTTTATTTATATCATTTGTATGACATGCTGATTTTTTTTCTACAAACCGTAGAGCAGCATATCCCAAACTTTACTTGCACTACATCTTATAAGGTGGGTCATCTTTGATCCTATCTTTTAAGTAGGATTCAGACAGCAGCTACTTTAAAGGCATATTAGGGATGTAGCAGGTGTCGTTTAATATGAATCCTGCAGCATGTGTTGGACAGACTTGATAGCAATGAACTCTTATTCTTTAACATCCATGAAGAACCAGGAAGTCTGCCACCTCACGACCATCAGCTTGGCACAGATCAGCAGCAAGTAGTTCTGCAGACCGTGAGCTGAAAAATTCTTCCTTGGAAATAAAAGAAAAACCTCAAAATTACTCTCCCAGTACAGATCAACACCATACCTTATGCCGGGAATCTAGATTTTCTGGATACAGCTCAAGACGTGCATTATCCAGAACTGAAGATAAGACATGATAAACAGAAATCTGCCATCAGGACGAATCTCATCCGTGTTTTGAAGGCAGTGTTGTTAGCTAGCAGTATTAGTCATCTCCGGACTTCATTTTAATGCCTTTTATTTTAGCATAAGGACGGTGTGCTACCCGCGAGTGTTTAGAAGACAACCCCATAGTCAGAATTGGAATATAGTCTATCACTTGCCGATCTACCTCTGTCATGTGTTGTACAATACCTGTGCCCTTAATTATATCTGCCTGAATGTGCAGCCATTAGAGCAGCCTGACTTAGAACATGCAGCCCCTGAGGTTGGCAACAGTATTGTATTGATCTGTGGCTGACTGTTCACTCTCTGTAAACATCCTGACTTGTTCGGTGTCTGTCACTTTTAGGTTGTGCTCAGTCTGCTGTTCATCTGCATGCAGAAGTCTGGCTGCTTTAGAAAGAGATACGAGTAGGAGGACTTTAATTCAGACAGGTGAAGTGAAACCTTTTTGGCAGTTAATTTACATTTAAAGCTAAGATGCAAACAGTATAACTTCTTTTACTTGATTTTGTAAGAGATGTGATGAAAAATACTGTTTTATAATTAGCTTTAATTCTCTTTTAATCTAATATTGTGCTGTCTTGTTTGGCTGAAGGGAAATTGTATGATTTGAAATGCAGTTGATTCTTTTGGCTGTAGTGCATTTGCTTCTAACACCTGGTTTCGAGCAGCTGAATGAGTTTTTCAGCTAACTCCTCCATGTGAAACTCTTAGCAACAGAAAATCCTCCCAGTATCACAAGTGTTTCTCACACTTACTACCACCTTGTTTAGTCTGCATTCAAGAATTTTGGTAATACTGTTTTTTTTTTTTTTAAACCTGTTTCTCTCTGTGGATATATTTTTGGCATTTGATAGCAGGTGGTGAAACAATTCAGTATAACACTTCTCATTGGAAGATGAGCTCTAACGAAGCAGCACTGCTGTTTTCTTCAGTAGACCTCAGAATCCAGGAACACACCTTAATTTTGGCGGAACATGTGCCCCATAATTTAAATTAACGTATTCAGGTAAAATGGTTTACTTTAAAGAAACCCCATCTGCACTTTATAAGTAGGCGGTGGGAGGCTTTAACTGCAAAGTACTGTTTAACTGTGAGACTTTAGTATTAAGTAGACTTTAGACTTTAGAAGAGGGATAAATGATGGAGTCTTTGTTACCCATGAGAAGTGAAAGCCAGAAGGAGATTAAGAAGTCTTACATGGAAAGAGAATAACAAAAGATTAAGCACAGAATCCCCTAGTATTACGTCAACCACCCTCCTGATAACTGCACTTTAGATACTTTATGTAACAAGCTTGAATGTTTTGCTATTTATACCTTTAACTCTCCATGCTGACTCTTCACTCTTTACTGTAGAAGTGATGTAGACTCTGTTACATTCGGTTCATTGTAGATTATTCAGCTGTTTTTTTACGAGGACGGAACGTGACACGGATTGTTTCATACATGAATGAATACATTTCTTATCCATCTGGAATGTCCTCTGCCAGCTTTGTTTGAGAGTCCGTAACGTAACTACAGAGAATATACTGTATAACTATTAAGACTGGGTTTGGGTTTCTTTGTTCAGTTTCTCGCTCACRACTGCCTACGGCTGCCAAGTGCCTGATCTCTTTTCTGCAAGTCTTTTCTGAGAGCTGAGGCTGTGTTTTCTCCTGGGGTCCATAAGGCAAGGTCCTTGGTAGGTGGGAGGTCAGTTTGGTTTTTGTTAAAAATTCTCCTACTGCAGGAGTCACAGCACTCTTCCTAGTCGCTTTCCAGAAACGTAGTTATCCAGTATGTGGCTGCCTCTGCTTGGCTCAGACTTGTGCCTGACTACTGCATGTCCCTGATGCTGTTGCATCTTTTCAGATTTTGAAAGCTAGTTGAGGGATTTAGCCCCACAGCTGGTGTTTATTTTAGTGTGTGTAGTTCAACGACAGGCAGTGTGAGGGCGCAGCAGTCAAGCAAGCCCTTTATGCAGAGCCCCATTACTGGAGCCTCCCAGCCAGATGCTCCAAACAGGACTGGGGATCTGGGGTTTCACATGTACAATTTTGGGGGCAGGGTTGATGCCTGAACCTCTTACTTTACTTCAGAACTCTCCCTTTRTACTTGTTGAAAGTGTTTAGATTTGATTAAGCATGTAATTGCAGATTTAAGAAGAACCAAGTTCAGAATCCAGCTAATGCAAGACCCTAAACCAGTGCCTGCAATTTTTGTTTTGCACATATTTCACACAAGTTGAATCTGCCTGATGTTTAGAGCAGATTGTTGAGATTTTAAAAATGCAAAGATAAAGGGTCTTTTGATTATTTGTCCACAGGAATAGCTATAAGCACAATCTCAGATTCATCCTTCTTTCCCCAAAGCTCTGGAACATATATATGTTTCTCCAAAGCCAATGTTGAATAGAATGGGCTTTCACACATGCTCATAGCAAATCATGTACCAAAATGTTTTCTAAATTCAAGCCTTGGTCAGCCGCTGCAGAAGAATTTTGGTTGTGTATACTATTGCTCCCTGGATTTTGGAGGAGAGAGTTTCAAGCAGCATAAGCAGTAGTTACTCCTTAGACTGAACAGGAACTGATTTTTCTCTTGATTTTCCAAATTGATGTTGACTGTTTGATGTTGACTATTGAACTCAGCTTAATGCACTGATGATGTTTACTGTCTTAGCAAATAACATCTGTCCACCTATAATGGACATGAAATTCCCTGCGCGTTACGTGACCAAACTTTCTAACATTGACACTATTAGTTCTAACGTAATTTTTTTTTCCCTGAAATTCAGTATATTGTTGCAGATAGATAACAACACTGTGACAGATKAATAGCAGTTGACCTGTAAAACACAGCTGCATTGAGCAATGCTTAGTGACAATTTTGATACACTGAACTGATTCTTTGTACCAAACCAGCTGGTAACTAACTTTAGGCTTATATGTATCAGCATATCTTGTTTTGCAAAGCACAGTAGCTTTGAAATATTTAATGTATTTCATTTGTTATTCATGCTGCAGTCAAGCATTAATTTGTGTCTTTATAGTTCAAATTATTAAAGAATTTTGTTTTAAAGAACTTTTCCCAGGTGTTTCTTGGCTTTTGTGTTGCACGGGGCTGGCTGGTTCGTCTCGATGCTATTCAGTAGATGCGTGGTTGTATGTCTTGGCTAGTGGGTGTGTGAGTTAGAACAGCAGGATTGGTATGACCTGCAGTGATGGGGAAGCTGCCTGCCTGCAGCTACCACAGTCTGAGCCCCCATGGTAGTAGCACAAAGCTTGGTCATCTTGGCTTCTTTCCCTGGGGATAAAAACATTGTGGTTCTGTCAAAGACCTCCTCCCAACCAGAAAATTCAGTTTTGAGCTTGAGAACTCCATTTCAAAACTGCCAACTTACTTGCAGCTTTATTAATTTCCCATTCCCTCTTCTCCCCCCTTGTTTTTTCTTTATTCAGCCGATTCAAAGGCTAAAACTGAAGCTATATATTTGCAACACTTTAATCCCAGTGGCTCCAACCAGAGACCTGGCTGTGCTTCGTGCTCTACCCACAATGGAGTCAGTTGTTGCCAGTTTGGCAGGGGAGCTGGCGATCCAGCCTGGACCTTTGGTGCTATGTGCATGGAGATGGTGGAGATAATGGAGTCACTAATGGAGCTATGATGGATCTGTCTCCTCTGTGGGTCAGTGGGTGACTCCTTTTTGCTGCGAATGTACCTTAAGCAGCCCAAGTCATCTTGGCTTGGCTCTTACCCAGAGGGACCAAGCACTCAATGTGCTTCTGTTGAACATGCTTATGTTATCGCCTGGCCTTATGGAAAACAAGACTTGAACTGGCCAGAGGTGAGATCGGTGATTTGGCACTACCCAGGAGAGCTCTGTGTCCTCAGAGAACACCTTCAGGGCCATGTGCCCTGTGTCTGCCTCCCCAAACAGCCCCTTCTCCAACAGCTAAGATGGGGCTAACTTGGGTTGCCTGAAGGGATAGGTCCAACACCAGATTGGGGTTTAGCAGGGCTCCTTGAATGGGTCCCCATGGGGACAGGACAGACAGATAACTCCACCACGGTTGTGCTGGCATGGGAGGGGGAATCAGCAGAGGCAGGGCAAGGACAAATGTCTGGATTCAGACTCAGTCACCTGAGAGCCCGAGAGGGGATAATGTGGTGAGACCTGGAGCTCAAGGAGGTCCCCTGCACCCTGAGCAGAAACAGAGCTGGGATGTCCTCTTTCACCTTGTGCATGTGAGGGACCCTGTGTTTGCCAGCACGGAATTAATGTGTGGAGCACCATGTGTGATGGATAAAACATCCCAACCTACAAGTAGAAACTGCACGGACTTATTTTAGACCTATTTTGCAATCAATATCGTTAATTCAGCATCCTGGCTCCTAAATTCCTCACCAAGCTGGGTATCTCACCTTGCTCCCATGCCACGCCCAAGGGTCTCGGTGCGTGGCACTTCCCAGCTGCTACGGCAATCCAAATAGCCACTGAAAAATGTCCAACCTCATTAATCTCCTTCACTGAGACTGACTTTGTAATTTGCATGCAAGAGGCATGTGCCAACTTAATGAAATTAGCAGTAATTAATGGCACTGACACGCACGTAGAGCCAGCACAAGGACCAGCCGGAGCTTCATGGGCGCAGCTCCTGTGGACTGTGCACCAACAGCACAGCACCCAGCGACACCTTGAGACATCGAGGGCTCTGACTCGGTGGTTTCTCATTGCTGAGATCAGGTAGGTGAATGCTAATGAATAGCAGCTCGCATGATCCGACAGAAATTGAATTAATTGAATTACTCTGCTGATGTAAACTGATGTGCAACCCTTAATATTTATAGGCTGGCTGAGAAGCAGAGCTGCAGTGATTTATGTGGCTGCCTAACCTTAGCACTGCTTTTTCCTCATAGCTGGCATGTTGACTCACTGCTGAACAGCGGAACGGAGTAAACTTGTTAAAATATTGCAGTATTGTAGAAGCCTGGGGACAAGTCCAACTTCCTCTCCTCAGGTAAGAGAAGCAATGAAGAGGACAGCCAAATCCATGCTGCACCCAGGCAAACCTGTCCAGGTACTTGTGAGTCATTGCTTAACAGGATTTTTTTCGTTTGGAGTCCTCCAAGGGTTTTTTTTTTTCCTTCTATTTGTTTGGTTTTTTCTTTAATCTTCTTGTTTTTTAACATCCCACCTTAGCTGGAATGAAAACAAGATTAAGTGCTAGTTACAAGATGAAAATCAGCAACGAACCTGTGAGCGACAGTGTCAAAGCAGAGCTGTTACAAAAGGGATATTTTTATACCGGTTATCTGAAAAGCAAACAAACCCCAGCTGTGTTTTCTTGCTGCTGGCATTAATTTGAAGCAAGAGGGCTGATTAATGTCGTGGAGTTGTTTCTGCTGAAGATCTCTGGGCCACATCCCCCTGAATTTGACAGTTTGCTATCGATTTGCTTTGCAGCTGATGCGCTCACGTACGCCCCTCCAGAGCAGTTGTGGCTCTTCAGTAATGCCCAGGACATCTGATACTTGGTGGGTTTGTCCATACGCTCACATCACGTAAGTTAAAGCCCCTTTTCCCATACCATGATCCCTGTTACACCCCAGCAGACACCTTCATAGAATAGAATCATAGAATCATTAAGGTTGGAAAAGACCTCTGAGATCGAGTCCAACCGTCAACCCAACACCACCATGCCCACTCAACCATGTCTCTAAGCGCCTCATCTACACGTCTTCTAAATACTTCCAGGGATGGTGACTCCACCACTTCCCTGGGCAGCCTGTTCCAATGTTTAACGACTCTTTCAGTAAAGAAATTTTTCCTAATGTCCAATCTAAACCTCCCCTGGCACAACTTGAGGCCATTTCCTCTCGTCCTGTCGCTAGTTGCTTGGCAGAAGAGACCCAAGTAACCTCCTTTCAGGGAGTTGTAGAGGGCGATAAGGTCTCCCTTCAGCCTCCTCTTCTCCAGGCTAAACAGTCCCAGTTCCCTCAGCTGCTCCTCATCAGACTTGCTCTCCAGACCCTTCACCAGCTTCATTGCTCTTCTCTGGACACGCTCCAGCACCTCAATGTCCTTCTTGTAGTGAGGGGCCCAAAACGGAACACAGTATTCGAGGTGCGGCCTCACCAGTGCCGAGTGCAGGGGCACGATCCCTTCCCTGGTCCTGCTGGCCACACYATTTCTGATACAGGCCAGGATGCCRTTGGCCTTCTTGGCCACCTGGGCACACTGCCGGCTCATATTCAGCCGGCTGTCAACCAGCACCCCCAGGTCCTTTTCCGACAGGCAGCTTTCCAGCCACTCTTCCCCMAGCCTGTAGCGTTGCATGGGGTGGTTGTGGCTGAAGTGCAGGACCCGGCACTTGGCCTTGTTGAACCTCATGCAGTTGGCCTCAGCCCATCGATCCAGCGGGTCCAGGTCCCTCTGCAGAGCCTTCCTACCCTCGAGCAGATCAACACTCCCGCCCAACTTGGTGTCATCTGCAAACTGACTGAGGGAGCACTCAATCCCCTCATCCAGATCATTGATAAAGATATTGAACAAGACCGGCCCCAAAACAGAGCCCTGGGGGCCACCGCTCGTGACCGGCTGCCAACTGGATTTCACTCCATTCACCACAACTCTCTGGGCCCGGCCGCCCAGCCAGTTTTTTACCCAGCGCAGAGTACACCTGTCTAAGCCGTGAGCCGCCAGCTTCTCTAGGAGAGTGCTGTGGGAGACAGTGTCGAAGGCTTTACTGAAGTCCAGGTAGACCACAGATGCTTCCTCTCCAGTAAGCATCACGGGGCACATCAGCAGCTCCATGTCAGGTTTGTACAACCATTACAGCAACAACCCCAGCGCAAACCCACGATGAAATCTTGGCATGGATCAGGCTTTAGGGGAAATCAATGTTTAAACACCACTCAGGACATATCTTTTTAAAGACAGAACCCCAAATCAACATAAAAACATGGTCATTCTTGCCTTAAGTAGATTTAACAGTGCTAGACAGAGTGGTGGAGGCAATTGCCTCCAGCAAGGGTGGTGATGAGTATCTGGAGCAGAAACATCATCAGGTGGGAAGGCTGGAGGTGGAGCAGAACATCCCTTTACAGCCTCCGATTTCAAATGAAACCCTGGTGTTTTCCTGCCTGAATCCAGGCCCAGCTTGGCTATTTCTGCTTGGAGATCTTGGATCAGGGACAGAGAGCAAAATGGGAGAAACGCTCACTGACAACTAAGATATATTTTAATTTTTTATATATATATATATATATATACATACACACACACCCCGTCTGATAATATCAGAAATGGCTCCTGCAGCTTGAATTCAGAAGTCAGCAAATTAGGGAGAGCAGGAGTCTCCAGTGTTATTCATTAAGGTGTGACAGTAGTTGTAAGTCTCATACATTGGTCCCAGAAAGAAACTTGTATCTATATGAGCTGTGAAGGTATGGTCCATTATGGGAAAGCTGATGGAACAAAATGCCAGTTACCTTGAGCTGATAAACACAGATATAGAGTGGAGGTCAAAGAACAAGGAATGGGATTGCAAAACAGAAAAACAGAAACAAAGGCTTGTGCAAAAAGAAATAACGGCTTAGGCTGCTGCCAATAGTAAAGTGCATGATAAGGGAGATGTGACCAATTAGTAAAGTTTTAGCGGCGCGTGCTTTGTCTATGATCGCGTGADCAACAATCGGGAAGATATAAATAAGGAGAAATTGTGTAAATAAAGGTSTCCGCTCTGCACTATCCCCGGAGTCCGTGATTCATTCCCTTCAGTCCATGTCAATGTGAAGACTAAAACCCTACTGCACTTGCATTAAAGGTCTTGTTTCTTTTTTTTCTTGGCTTGGCTGATGAGAAGTAGTCCACCCAGTTCTTCACAAGTGGCCGACGTGATTTCTGCAATCACCTGCGCAGACCCAGATATCAGGCTGTGGCATTTCCCCTGGCAGAGCCCGGTTTGACAACATCAATCTGTGGGTACAACTGGAGCAACACGTTGTCAATTCAGGTGCCCGGAGGAAGKGGACGATGCCCCATGTCCCTGGCTGGGCTGTTTCACTGATTAACTCACCCCCTCCCAGATAAAAACTGGCACRCAGCGATGCTGTGGCAGTGGGAGCCGTACCCAAAAGCACAGGGCTGCTTGTGCCTGGTGGGGGTCACCTGGTTTTCCCTTGCTAATGGGGGGATGGGGTGAGCCAGTTAGGGCCAGCACGATGCTCCGTCCCCCCCTACCTGCAGCCCCCCCAGCTGCCATGCCCTAGCACAACGCAGCCTTTCCAAGATGGTGTTTGAAACCTCCAGGGACAGGGATGCCACAGTCTCCCCTGCCTGCCCACTCCAAAGCTAGACTTGGAAAGTTTTCCCTGATGTCTAAATTAGATACAAGCCTTGTCCCTCCTTTGGGCTTTTCTCCTTGTAAGAAGCTGAATGTGAAGGGGATTTCCATCTTCCTTTTTTCTCTAAACTATTGATGTCGCTGAACTGGATTTTTTCAATATCGCTGAACTGGATTTTTTTTTTTTCCCCTTCAGAGTTGAAATAGAAACTTTTCAATTCTGAAACCTTTTTTTCCTCTATCTCTTTTTGGCATTAATGCCCTCTTTTTAGCAAAGACATATAGCAGTGAAAAGACATTTCATTGGCTGTGTATATCATTAGACTTATTAAAATACCATGTGCAAAGAGGAAACAATCTGGATGCTTTGGGATGGATTTGGATGCTTGGGCAGTATGATTTCCCAGCCTCATACATGGTGATGGGTCTTTCTGTCCTATATGACCACTGCTGSGTCTGGTTTTTTTCTCTCTTTTTCCCTTAAAACACAGGAATGCCCACGTGAGACAGTGCTATCCCCCTGGGAACGCTTCAAGCAAGACCAAAGGCTCCCAAAGGATGCAGCACCCGGGTCAGGCTTCCCAAACCCATCCCACTGGCCCCATGCAGCAGTGAATATCTCCTTCCAGAGCCCAGACCAGCTGAGGTCCACTGAAAGCACCACGGCAAGTCCCGGGGCTGGGTTTAGGCTGCAAAACCCTGCCTGGAGGAAACGAGAGGTTCTGCTGAGAATTTAAGGCAAAGCTAACCATTTTGTCTTCACTTTCCCTTACCAAACACTTTGCACAATGCAAAGTTTGCTAATTAATACAGCCCTTTCTTTGCGACTGGCAAGTAAGTGAGATTACTTGAGTTATTAAAAAAGAAGGAGGACCTCAGATTGTAAAGAGGACCATATAATTATCTAGCTGGCTGCTGTCCCCTATTGCTAGCCTGGGATATTAATTATTTTCCTGCTGATTCAGAGGGAAGGTAGCCAAGCTGTGAATCAGCCCTGCCACTTCTTGCAACACCTGTCTTTTTCCTAGATCTCCTCTCCAAATCCCAGCCAGGTCTGGCAGCGCTTTGTTAATGAGATTAGGTGTAATTACAGCACAAGCCAGTAAGGTTGCAGAGTTGGGAGAGAATTGGAGTAACTGCTCTTCCTGCCACATTGCAAAACAGAAAACGCTAACTGTGAGCTGGATATATTTTTCTCTGAAATACAGATTCATATTTGCTTTTTTGCAGGATCAGAGGGTTCCTGGTTCCTTCTCCATTGCTCTGCCCATGGACTGTGTGATGCCATCTCCTTTAAAAAAGAGAATCTGAAACATGAAAAAAGCCCAAATTCTCGACTTGTGTATACTGCCCAGCAGCCAAGACATGCATCCTTGTGTGAGTGAAAGTAGATATGACACAGATTTAATGAGGCAACAGCTTCTTGGCAGCACTAGAGGTCTGCTCAGAAACTGTATCGTTATTCATTTACTTGACTAATGCAGTTGTGTTGTGCAAAAGAGGGGGGGAAAGCTGTCTGGAGGGCTAAGTAAATGAGGTTTTAAAAAAAAAAACATAGCTAACTCAGCAGGGTTTGCTGAAGCTTAGGTGGGCCTTGGGCATATTGTAGTTTTGGGGTTGGTGGAGAAGCCTTCCCGGGAACTCTCTGAAGATTTAGGGGGCCTCATCACCATGTATGCAATGCCTGACCCTTTACTGGCTACACAGAGCATTTAAAATTAGTGTCACGTTCTCCTCAAGATTTCTGATTGAGACATCCCTGTTCTCTAAAACTTGGAAGAAGAGGGGAATCAAGGCACGCGAGATGCCGTTGTCATCTGTATTACTGGTGCGTGAGGGGAGTATTTGCACAACACAGGTGGTAACCAGCAGTCTCATCAGCAGTGCTGGATAATTGCTGCTTTTCCCGGTATATGCTAAAAAGGTGTATCCAGAGCTCTTAAATTGATGGTTGAGTCCACTTCACAAACTGGCAGCAATGAGAAACTACTGTGTCAAAGATCTCTCTGAAAAAAAGTACACTTGGGAACATCTCCTTCTCCTACACGCTCATTTTGGCTACAGTACAGTATTTTCCCCTGAAATATAAAACTTCCAGAGGAGGAAGGGGCAGAAGCCAATCGCTAGACGCTGCAAGAAAAGAGGATGATTTCTGAGTATGCATTGAGGGGCTTGTACCCAAGTCAAGGCTCTTGTGGACTCCCAAATACAGCAGCTGAATTACGGTTCAGGGGTTAGACGAGGATGCTGAGCAGTGCCTTGCTGCTGGGGTTTACACAAAGAATTACACTGATGATGTTTTTTCCCACACCCTCAGCTCCACCTTTCCAGCCAGTCTGTACTGCAGCAAATAAATCTTGATATCGCTAATGGTTTTATGCTTGCCTAGTGTTTGAAGCTAAGCCCGGATGAAGCTGAGATGTAGAGGTGACCTCTCTAATTAATACTCGGGCAACTTCCCCGAGCTCTGTAATCGGAGACAGTCTGGGAGCAGAGATTGGAGTTGGCTTCTTCACCAAGTGCAGGAGTCAGCACAAGTGCTGGAGTTGCTGCACGCTGATGTTGGGGTCAAGGTTAGGCTGATAAGCAATATGTAGAAGGAAATACCTTAGGAGCCTCCAGGACATGTCCTAGAGATGTTTCTTGCTGAAGGAGAGTAGGTCATAGAGTGAAAATATCTGCCTTGGTAACAGTGGGGAAATTTCCAGATGACAAGTTCTCATGGGATGAGTGTGATGGAAACATGGATGCATGGTTCCTGGTGCAGGGGGTTGAAGGGACTGTTGGGGCACATGGCCACCACGGCAAATTATCCTCAACCCCTCTGAAACCTCCATTTCTTTGAAATGCAACAGATGTGAGTGGCCAACCCACAGGTCCTGGTGGGTGTTGGAGGTAGCTCAGTCAGAAATATATTGCACAAAATGAGTAAATCCCTGGGGACGTTTGTCCTTTCAGATCCACTGGCTACTCATCTTACTGTCTTGTCTTGTAGGGAATCATCTGAGTCATCTTTGGCCCCATCTTCTTCTGGGAGCTTTGCTCTACATACATGGTAGCAAGGACTTGGTCAAGGGTGTTCCCATGAGGTCCAACGTTTGCCTGCTCCTCCCCCCCAGAGCTGGCCACTCCAAAAGCCAAGGAGGGCAGTCCAAAAGTGTCATCTGAGGATCACCGTCTGGAAGGACAAAGTCTCTTCTGACACAGGAACCAGGTGGTGTTTTGATGTATCTACACATTATAAATGGGCAGTATTGTTAGGGAACTGGGAAACAAAGAAACTCAAAACACAGCAGAATTTTCTAAAATTTGCTTAGGAAAAGCAAATCCTGCCTTTCTGTGAGTCCTCCAGAAACAAGCTGCCGGTTTGCGCAGCAAGCGTAACTGGAAGCAGAGGGAAGCTGTTATCAAGCAAAACTCGGTCTCAGTTACACCAGTGTAAATCCAAAGTTATTCCACCAATCCCAGTGTTGATTTAGGCTTGTGAAGCCATGATCAGAAGTTGTCCTAATTATCACAACAAGCTGCTTATCTGCAAGAAGAGTTGCGTGGAAGAGCCTTGATGTGCATCTCTGCCTTGCGTGGCTCTCTGTATGCTCTTGGGAGCTGCTGGAAACGGGAGCTTCAGATGTCTGTCTGCTGGGGGCTGAAGGCAGAGATAGTGACAGAGGGGGAAAAAAACCCTGTAATTTTTTTGTCTCTGGGGTGAAGAAGAGAATCAGCAGGAAAATTGCCTAAAAAGCTTGGCAGGACAATTTGGAGTCAGCATTTGTTAGGGCGGCTTCTGACCTGTCATAAATAAAGAGCAGCTGAGAGGACAGCGGTGCCATTTGCTCCTTTCCTTCCTCTCTGCTCCAGGGAATGTGGGATTGCTGGCAATCCGCTTGTTTTCCAAACCGTCTTGCTTCTCACTGTGGAAAACCCCATGGAAAAATCAAGGTCATCGACTGAACTCCTATAACGCTGTCTGCTCCCAAGCAGAGGTGCATCCCTGCCAAAACAGCTGAGCCCTGGACCTCTCCAGCTGGGTGGTCATGGCTGAATGATGACCAAAGTCCTGGAGGGTTTGTGGCCAGGAGATGGTATTGACTTCCAAGCGCTCCAGTGCTGCTTCTGCTATGAGAAACCCTGGCAAGGTGGGAGCTCTTGGCCACCGCTTTTACCTGCTGATGTCTCAGAGCTTTGGCAGAGGGCAGCACCCGTAGGTTGGTACTGACTGACCCCCACCTGGTCCTGGCATCCCGTTGGAGTTTCAGGAAAGATTTTGTTCTTTTCAGTTGAGGAGGAACATAAGGGACATGGTGCTGGGAGTTGTTATCTCCTTGTTTTCTATATTAGTCCAGCAAAAGGATGGGTGGCAGGTAAGATGGGAGGTGTACCATTGGCTGTTACTCAGTTCTCTGCTATTCCTAGGTCCATCAGCTTATGTCTGGAAGCCTTGAAAATTTGAGGGTTTCTCTGCTCTATTGGGAAGATGGGTTCAGGCTCTTTGAAAGCCCAGGAATAGAGGGGCCATGTGTCCTGGTTTCAGCTGGGGTAGAGTTAATTTTCTTCCTAGTAGTTGGTATAGTGCTGTGTTTTGGATTTAGTATGAAAAGAATGTTGAACATTCTGATGATGTTGAACACGCTGATGTTTTTAGTTGTTGCTAAGTAGTCTACTAGTCAAGGACTTTTCAGCTTCCCATGCTCTGCCAGGTGCACAAGAAGCTGGGAGGGAGCATAGCCAGGACAGCTGACCCAACTGGCCAATGGGGTATTCCATATCATGTGACGTCATGCTCAGCATATAAAAGCTGGGGGAAGAAGAAGGAAGGGGGGGACGTTCGGAGTGATGGTGTTTGTCTTCCCAAGTCATCGTTACGCGTGATGGAGCCCTGCTTTCCTGGAGATGGCTGAACACCTGCCTGCCGGTGGGAAGTAGTGAAGGAATTCCTTGTTTCGCTTTGCTTGCGTGCGCGGCTTTTGCTTTCCCTATTAAACTGTCTTTATCTCAACCCACGWGTTTTCTCACTTTTACCCTTCCGATTCTCTCCCCTATCCCACCAGGGGGGAGTGAGCGAGCGGCTGGGTGGGGCTTAGTTGCTGGCTGGGGTTAAACCACGACACCATGTCACACTCAGCTCCTGCAGCCCAGAAGGAATTATGGTGTGTTAAGAGGGTGGGAAATGCTCACATCTGCATCTTCCAAGCTGACCTTTAGGTGGTATCTCCCCATTCTGCACAGCAGTTTAGGTGTTCAGCCACCCGGCTGCAAACCCAGCTGGGGTTTAGCCAGGACACTTGCCCCAACCTCATCACCTTAAGTGCAGATTACCCCAAAGTGCTGCAGGGCTGGGCTGGCACATTTGAGTTTAATATTGCAGCACATCCCCAGACCAGGCTTTGCAACACCATCTTTTTTTCAGTACTTTGGCATTTTCTTCTGAAGCCACTTATTCAGAAGCAGGCGAGTACTCGCGTAGGAGAGCAGATTGATGTGGGGTAGGAAAGCTCTTAGAGTAAGTCCAGCTCTCCTCTAATTACATACTGCTGAGCAAAAGGCTGCTCAGATGGCCAAGGGACTGGGGACCTGAGCCCCATTTCCCACACTTGTGTCACCTGGTGTCACCCCCAAGGAGGAGGGTTCAAGGAGGATTCAGGATAAAGAAGAGTAAATGCTCAAGCAGCCCTGTGCTGCCAAAGCTCGATTTGTGATACCTGAGTTACCTTCTGTAGATATAACCATGGATAACCTTTCCTCTGCTGATTTTACTTGCTAGCTTTTCAGGGGAAGGCCAATCTCTCAGCATCTCTCTGGGCCACAGCTCCCACCCTGATCTCAGCTGCAACATCAATTCTCTCCTCCAGTATAAACCTTGATGTCATGTTTTCATTCTTCTTCAAGCAAGCTTCTTGCTGTTTAACTTTTGTCTTGCTTAATAGCAGCAAGCTCATTAAAAAGCTGCCTGATTTGTGACTGTGCAGAAGTAAGCGCTGATACAGACAATTAAGTGGAGAATTTAATGGTATGGATTTCCCAGCAGAGTTATCAATTAGCACGAGCTGTTTGCCAGCCGGCCGCTGTGCAGATCATGGCGTGGGCGCATCCCGAACCGCGGCTGATGCGTTCGCCAGGGCAGCGAGGTAGAGGGTGGGTTTCATCAGGACTTATGATTTCCACCTCTCATTTTATGAAGAAATAGGGAAAAAATGGGCCTTTTGATGATGAAAGGTTATGATATGGACCTTTGGACGGAAAGGTCTCTTCTGGCCAGGTATCGCTATCATTAAAGACCCAGCTGCCACGATCATGCTGCTCTCCTATGGAAGGTCATGCAGTAAGCTACAAGGTGTGGATTTGTTGGCTCCTAGTGACTCCAGGTCATACCTGCCCAGTTTAGTAACTGATTTTCCTACCTTAGCTGGTCCATGGTAGTGCATGGTGGAGGAGAATGGCAAGGGAGGAGATGCCTGATCTTGGGGAGCTCTTAAACTAGGAGGAAAAGGATATTGCAAGGTCTAATAGCTGTAAGAAGATTCTGGTGAAGTTCAAATGGGAAATGAAACACAAGTATTAACAGAAAGGATATGCAGCTACTGGACCATCTGCCAAGAGAGGTGGCAAAATCTTGGGCAAGGACCTGTCTGCATGAGCAACCAAAGTATCTCAGATGCCCTCTGAGACCTCCACCCCTGCTAAGCACCTCCCCAGCTGCTGCCCAAGCATCTTTGTGTAAGGAGCATCACCAAGTTCAGCCCCAGGATGGACTTTGCAAGGGGCAACTCCCTGGCCCATGCCTCATGGGGCTCCACAGGGTGTCCGTGAGCATCACAACGCTGCCTTTCAATAGCCTCAACTTCTCCATCRTGGTCAAGGACAGCCATTTGGCTTCTCATCCAAGAGCTGCTTCTGCCAAAAAACAAGAGGAGTTGCTATAGTTTCCCTTTTCGTTACCAGCTGCTGGTCCTTTGGTCACAATGACCCCCATAAATAAAACAGCTAATTAACACCCTTCTCCTCCCACCAGTGATTGACTATGACCTTGAACGACCTTGCTTAATTTAACTTTCTCAACTAGCTATTTTTGACAGTGAATAATTTAACATCCTTGTGACCCCAGTCTTGTCTCTCTCCTGCCAACTGGCTCTGCAGTTTAAATGAACAGCAATAAATAAATACATATCTGCAGAGGGACCTAAATGACTCCCATTACTGGAGCATCTGAAGGCCTGCTTAAATAAATCAAGTGAGTAGGAGATTATGCTGCAATCATGTGGAGAGGGAAAGGAGAGAATACATTACTGGTATTCCAGAGGCTGCAACCGGGGCAAACAACTTTGTAAAATTCAGAAAAATGCTGTTTAATTCAAGTGCAGGTGGACCACCGGAGGAATCGTAGTGGGCTCATTTTTTGGTATCTTCAAAGAGTAGCAGAAGACTGCAACCTGGTGGGATCAACAGTGCTCAGATCGCTCTCACCAGGCAGCTCCTGCATTGGGGATGGGGCTGTTGGAGGTTGCTCCCTGCATCTCCACGGCATGAAAATGAGGATATGGGCACCAGCCACCCACCTGCAGTCATTTTCTCACTCTTCTCCCCCAAACATGCCCTTGGAGGGGGAGAGCTGGCCTCATGGGAGAAGGGGTGACAAGAGTGGGCAGTTCTCCCCCTCCCACCACCCAGGGCAGGCAGACCCTCACCTTGAACCACCCCAGGACCAAACCTCACCTTGGGGGTCGCCTGCATGAGCAAGAACAACAAATTATTCCCAGGAGGGAGGAAGACCTCACTAAGTCATCTGCTTTGAAATCCCAGAACAAATAATGAAATCCCATTTGTTGGAGGAATCACCGGCTGCAATTTTCCTCCTCCAATTTGCCTTTTACCTTATTCCTACTTATTTTCAGGGTCCTGTTTCAAAGGGTTGCTATTTCTTCCTTCTCCCCTGTGCAGCCCTCGTGTCACCCCCATCACCACGGCCTTATTCGTACCACACTGAGGAGCAATGAAGCCTCGTTATAAATCATATTTACATAATTTTCCTTCCCCTGCTGAGGCTGAAATTGAAAATGCAACTAAGTTAATCGGCAAGATCTGGGCCTGCGAAAAGGGCAGGCTCGGGCTCTACGTCCCCATAGGGAGATGGGAGCGGCTGGGGACCCGCTCGCTGCCTTAATTCAGAGGAGGAGATTTTCCCAAATGTCTTGCAGTTAGCAAAATAAAAACTGGGCTCCTGCTGCTGATTCGTCTGAAGGGTGAGCCCATTTTCTCTTGTTTTTCATTTTTTACTTCCTCCTCTTTTTAATCCCTTCATCCGGCGCTGCACAGCATCACCCATCACCCCCGTGGATGACAAACTCCCCCACGTGTTCCCYGGTCCCCAAGACCCCAGCAGTGAGATGCTCCCCCTTAGCAGCTTTGGGGTCAAATAGGTGAAACAGTGCAATCGGAATTTACCTATTTACCTCCGTTGCTGTTAAAGCAAGGCCATGGTGGCTAACTGGGCAGGAGGTATCTGTATTGGTGGGAGGAATGATGGATGATGATACTAATTAATTAACAGTGATGGAGTGTCTCCCCATTTAAGCACATTGCAAATCAAAATGGGCTCTATGCTCTCCCTGCCCTCCCAGGGACCAGCAGCAGCAGCATCCATCCCTCCTCTAGCCTGCCTGGTAGCTGGTTTTAGGGCCATTACTGATGATTTTGGGCTTGGGGTTGGAAACCTGTGTAGGATCTACTCTTGCCCTTTACAAACATTCAGAAACTGAGGGTTTGTCTTCCCCTCCCCCCCCCCTTTTTTTTTTTGGTCTTTGCCGTTTGCTGCTGGAGTTTCCCACTGTGGTTAGGAGGACAGTTCAGCACCGTGCATGGCTGGGTCCCGGCCCTAATATGGGGTCCTAAAACCCTGTGGGTTTTAGGGTTTTTTTCCTTGGCGATTTTTGATGAGGGGAGAGAAAAGGGGTGCGTGAAACGGGACCCTTGCACTGACCTGGTTTTGAGCACAGCAGCCCTGAGATCCGTAGGGGAGAGGGGAAAACAAGCAAAGGGAAGGAAAACATTAGAAAATGGCTTTTGCTGCCAAAGAAAGCATTCGTGGAACTACAGATTTTTGGCTTTCCTATTCCTTCAACTAATAAATGAATTAAAATAATTGTAACACAAATATTGCATGAATTGAGTAAGTAATGAAATTATCACAAAATTAACAGGAAAATACCAAGAACCTTAATATGAAAAGTCCAGAGGGGTTTCAGATA
Source organism: Phoebastria nigripes (assembly GCA_035582835.1). Lineage (NCBI taxonomy): Eukaryota > Metazoa > Chordata > Aves > Procellariiformes > Diomedeidae > Phoebastria > Phoebastria nigripes. Next base: position 500,170 of record JAYKAV010003021.1, on the reverse strand, counting down.
ATAAGAAACTTGAGGAAATGGCTGGCCCTAGAGGAGGTGAATCACCCATGTGATTCGTGGTGACCACGTACAGCTGCAGGTGACACCTAATTTTATCACCGAAATTTCACTGCATTACTGCAAATGTGGCAAGCAGATGTCTTTAATAAAGCTTCCACTCTGTCGCTGGCAGGCAGCAGCTAACCCTTAGCCTTGTTTTCTTGTTGTCTAAAAGAGTCTGATCKCCCATAAGTTTGAACGTGAAAAGTTTATTCCCATCATTTACAAACGTTTTCTTTAATTGTTCTTCCCTTGCCGTCTCTTTTTGGCCTAATTTATGATAAACCCTGAATACTGCCAGTAAAGCTTGTGTGTCAAGTCACAGCATCAGAGCTGCCCGTGATACAGGGTCTGTAAAACCCCACCGGCTCCTTCCTGCGGTGGGGAATGCACTTTTGGGTGGGTTATGTTTATTTTTCCCCTCTTGGATGTATATTTGTGGGTGGGAATGTACATTTTCCACTGTGGGGGCACAGCCAGTTTGGCTCCATCACCAGCCCCRTGACACCCATTGCATGTGTACGTCCATGGATGTGCAGGGGGGGGCAAGCACCTGCCCAGCCTTTGAAATCCCTCTCCAGTGCCTCAGTTTCCCTCTTGCAAAACAGAAAAGGGGAATAACTTTGGTCTTGGGCTGGAAAACGTGACTCCTTCAACCCCAGTGATCCTGCCCCACATCATTCCTGGCTGGGGGATGTCCCCTTTGCACCCAAATCCTGTGATGACCCTGATGACTCTCCCCTGCACTTTCTATGGGTGATGTCCTAATGCACCCTGGTGCCTGAGTGGCCCTGGTGTGCAGTGCTCTGCTGGTGCGTGGTGCTCCAGTTTGCCCAGTTCCCAGTCCTGGGGCCTGGTCCCAGTATCCAGTGCCAGGGCAATGCTGGTCCCAGTGCTAGTCCAAGTGCTAGTGCCTGGGAGGTCCCAGTGGCTGCTGCCAGTGCCCAGGTGATCCAGGCGCTGGTCCCAGCTCCCTGGACCCAGCTGGCGGTGCTGGTGCGTGGGCAGCCCCAGTTCCCCGTCCCAGTTCCCCATGTGGGTGGTGCCAGCCCCCGTTCCCGATGATGGGCCCATTTCCCAGATGATCCCATGTCCTGATGCCAAATCCCAGTTCCCAGCGGGGTTCCCAGTTCACCAGACTGGTCCCCAGTCCCGGCCGAAGGTCCTGGACCAGCGCCAGCCGGTGCCGCTCCCATTTCCCACTGCCGGGCGGTGCCGATCCCAGTTCCCAGTGACGATCCCAGTTCCCAGCGGTTGGGAGTGCCGATTCCCATTCCCGGTGCCGGTCCCCGCTGCGGTCCCAGCGCAGGCGCGGCGGCGGCCGCTGCCCGCCCCGTCGGGGCGGTGCTTGTGGGGGAGGCGAAGCGCTGCGGGCAGCGGCGCGCCCGGAGCGGCGGCACCGGCCACCGGCATCGGGCGATAGCACCGGCAACGGGCAGGTAAGGCGAGCCCCAGCCCCGGGGAGGGGGTGGGCGGCTTGTCCCTACGCCCCGCTGCTGCTCTCTCCGCGGGGAGGCAGCTCCGCGCCCTGCCCCGGGGGTCCAGCCTCCCCCGCGGGGGGATGCTCAGGGCACCTGTGGCTTTGGGAATCGGGGGTAGCTGCTTTGCGGGGTGGGTGGGTGTGTGTGCGTAAGATTATTTTGGAACAAAAAAAAAAAAGTCAAAAGCAGGTACCCGCCGCCTCCCCTGTGCTGCCTTGCGTGGAGCACGTTGCTGCCCTTGCCTTTAGCGAGCGCTGGCGTGAGGTCTAGTTTTTGGGGATGCTGGAAGTTGGGGTGCTGGGGGCCGGTGCATCTGAAAGTTGCGCCCTGGATGGTTAAAACCCCGCAGCTGTTCCCAGTCCGGGTTGTTTCTGCTGGCGGAGCCAAGCTGGACAGAAACTTTCAGCAGCGAGGCCTCCTGGAGACCGGCGCTGGCTGGAGAGCAGGATTTCTGCGCCGGGAAAAAATCCTGAGGTTTCGGTTTTGTTCTTTGTTCCATTTTTTTGGGGACAAACCCAAGGGCTTTTAGTAAGTTGCACGGAAAGTTAAGGCGAGAGAAAGCTCCTGCCCCCGGGGCAGGCCAGGCTGCTGCTGGGGTGCAGGAGACTGTTGTCTTTTCGGGTTTCAAGGCAGAGAGATGAATCTGGATTTCCTGTATCCCGGAGGTGGGAGGCACCATCCCTTTCTCCCTTTCTTCCTGCCCTGAAAAATGTTATTCCGGACCTGAGAAATCAGCTTGGTGCTTTCTAGTGGAGGGTGTCCCATCAGAAGTGGCTCTGGTCCTCTGTCCCTCGCCTCCTACTCCAGTAGCTGCCAGGTGAGCCCGGCCTGCTYGCCTGGCCCTGGACATCCACCTGCGTGCGATGATTGCATTTATTACCAATTATTTATTACCAATTACCACTACGTTTCTGCCTGGATGCTGCGTTAGCTCTGAGCTTGGTGGGGAGTGCGGGCAGACGTGGCAAATGGAGATGAAAGCAGGGCAGTGAGCACGGCGGGTAGCGGAGGATGCTGTTAAATCCTCAGCTGCTTTTCTTGCTGCGTCCAGCAAGGACCATGCTGCAGACTTCCCCCAGGGCACCTTTCATCTCCATCCACTCGCACATCTTGGGGGGCTCAGATCCCCCTCCCAGGCTCAGCCTGGTGTCCAGGTGTGCTGAACTGGTGTTATACTGGGGTGAGGGCAACACAGGGTCCCTGCAGCTGCATCTCCCACCCCACACTCTGCACATGGGTGGTGGGTAGCCCAAGGCAGGTACAGAGAGCCTGGCTAGCCATGCTGCTCGGGGTAGTGATGAATTGAGGAGGGCCAAGCTTACGGATGCAGGGAGAGCAGGTATCACCTGTTGGGAGCATCCTTGGGGTTGCAAGAAGCGGGGAGGGGGAAAAGCAGCAGAGCCAGGCATGGATGGARGAGCTGGGGCCTGATCCGGGTGCTCACCACTTAGCTCCTGCTCAGTGCAATGTCTTGCTACAGTCACATCTATCCTGCTCGTGCGATCCATTTCCCTCCTGCCCTTCCCAGGAACATAGGCTGCCTCCTACTTATTTAAGTAATTCTTTAACGCAAATCGCCTGGGGCTCAGCTCCAGCCTGTGAGCAGGGTTGTWAAACCCAAGAGGGACTGATGGATGCTCTTTGAGAGACCCTCCACCCTTGGGAGCTGGATGTGAGGTCTAAATCCCCCCCCCCGCAGTGGGTGCATGTGTACAAACGCTGCTGCGTGCGTGGGAGCTGGCTTGCTCAGCGTCTGGCGTTTGCCAGGAGCGGTGCGCCAGAATTGGTTGGGAAAAACTTTCTCATTGGCAGCAGAGTTGAGGATCAAGGCACTAGCGAAAGGCAAAGCAGGTTTTGAGGAAGGTAGCGGGGCTTGYTGTAGCAGGCCCTGCTCAGAATAGAAATCAAGTCCCTTTGTAATGTCCTAGGGACACCCCGTGTGACATCCAGAAGCAATAAGCCTGTCTGCAAAGCGGTGACGCATAAAAAAGGGGCAAAGTGACATGACCAAGGCACTCGGGAGGTTTGTGGCAGAGTCAAGTCCAACCCTGCTCTCTGCTACCAGCCCCCCTTCCTTGCCTGTTCTGGTAAGAAATGACTTAGGTGGGGCTTTGACATGGCTACGAGCCCAGCAAAATGCCTGCTTGGCTGCTGTCTCCCCTGCAGYGTTGTCTGTTCAAGGGAGCTCTTCCAGCTGGTGATGGATGCCCATGGAGAACTACCATGGGCATCCTCAAGCTCGCGGGGTGGAGGGAGGTGGAAACCCAGGACTGTTACCAAAGGGGGCTGTGCTGGACTGACCTGTAGCTTTGCTCTCGTTTTTAGGCAAAGGAGATGCTACAGGTCTCCTTTATCTGGACTTGACRGGGTTTCACACACTTAGTGCACGTGGGAGTATGTCAGTGGAGAAGACTTCTGCCGGGGGGGCTAGGGGAGGTGGCAAAGGRCACTGCTGGATGGATTAACCCCACACAGGAGAGCTTAAATCTACTTAAAACCTTTAAGGGAAGATCTGAGCTCATTCTCATTTTTCATGCCAAGATTTACCACAAAACCAAGCTGAGAGGCACCATCCGAACGGGGCGGATGAGATGCTCGGCCAGAGGGAACCGTCAGACCTCAAGGATGAGCTGCAGGGTGTGGGGATGTCCCCTAGGACATATATCAAGCCATACAGTGAGGTGCTGTATGGCTGGGTTTTGTGCTATGTTTGGAGGTTGAATCACATTGGGATGGCAGAGGCTGGGGGTTTGGGGCTGGTTTGGTCCCCGGCTGCCTCTAGGAGGGTTGTAAAAAGGTGAGGGGAGCTAGGCAAAGGGTGTTGGTGGGACAAGGGTATGGAAGAGTTAACTTGGAAGGACCAGGCTCTGAAATCTGGTGCTTGAGAGGGATTAACTCAGCCTGGAGCAGGTGCAGGGAAAGAGGGCTGTGAGGCTGATCAGAGGGATGGAGAGCTATTATACGGGAGGCTATAAAAGCCCAGTGAAACAAAAGCAGAGAGGAGATGTGCTTGCTGCCTATAAATACATCCAAGGGGTGAACACCAGGGAGGCAGAAGAGCTATTTAAACTGGAGAACAGTGTTGGTGTGGGGAGAAGTGGGTGTGAATTCATTCACTTTAGCTTGGGAGGCTTATCTAGAGGCTCTGCAACTGCATCCCATCCGAGGAGGGTAAGAGAGTGTTAATTAGGGCACATCACCTCTCTTCTAAGGTGCTTGACTGTGATATAAAGAGGATTTGGGGCTTATTGAGGTAGGAGGGCAGGACTCTCTGGTGCAAACACCCTGTCCTGGTATCTCCTTTGGGAAGGGCTGTGTTAGCCGAGCGGGTCTCTCCACCAGACCAGGCGTGAAGCAGATGAAGCCCAGCCATGTCACCAAGATAATTTTTTGTCTTTGGTTATGCCTCAGAAGAAAAAAAAAAAAAAAATCCAGCTCTCCCTTCCCTGGTTGCAGCACAGATTAATAACAAAGCATCTATGCTTTAAGAAGGCTTTGGATCTGATCCCAAGAGGAGATTTGGATAGTGTTTGTGCTGGGGTATGATGATACTAAGAACGGGTGCATCCTCTAAATCTGCTCACGCTTGTGCATTCATTACTGGCTAATTTTGACCAGTCCAGAGGTGCCAAGACCCCTCTCCTAACGCTTACTCCAAGCAGGGCAGCAGCAGGTTAATACATGGAGAATGAGAAGGATGCAGCTGTGCCTTGAAGGCTGGGATCAGGCACTCTCCCTCCTCCTCCTCACTAGTCTCTAGAGGTGTCAACTCCCTTCTCTGCAGATGTCCAGAGGTGAAACCTCTTCCATACCTGCAGGAGGGTTTCAGTCCATAGAAAGGCGTCCGTCATCCTTTGCTCATGCCCTGGTGTCGTGGGGCACACTCGGGTACCGTTTATTTGCTGATGTCTTCCTGCCTGAGCCTTCACCTGCTCTTCTGAGCTGCTTGTGGAGCACAAAGGCTCAACGATGGGCTTGCGTTGACCTGCTTCGGGCCAGGCAGTGGGAATTCTGTGGATGGGGAATGAGGTGCGGTGATTACTCCAGCTCTGTTCMCTTCCAGTTGATTACGCAGGGAGAAAGGGCCAGGCTCTGGGTGGTGCGGAAAATGGACACGGACCCACTGGCTTCATGGAGGCTGCTTTTTTCACCAGTCGAGCATCTGTCTGGCTGCAACATTAACCCTTCCCCTGCTCTTAGCTCTCCCCTTTGCACCGAGGAGCCTTTTCATCCATGGGTTATTCCTGCTAAATTGGCTTACACTGTAGCAGACACCCCTGTTCTGGTGCCTCAATATAGGGATAACTTCTTGAGGTCATGGTGGAAATAGGAATGGTTGCCATTGAGTTTTTCACCCCCTCTGGGGAAAAAAATCCTTTCTGCTCCGCACTCTGGGACCAGGGAGGCTTCAACAGCTTTTGCCTCTCTGCACGATGCATTAGTTTTCAGCCAATATTGCAGATCTTCATGCTTTGGGGATCCTCCTGCGCTGGAGACGTGACAGATGATATCCCTGCAAAGCCATGCTGGGAGCCCGCGGGGTTTGCAGCATGTAGGTCAGAGAACTGGCTCCTTTGGGCCTGATCCAGCCCTTCAGAGGGGGCTGGACTGAGCTCCTCACCCCCCGCCTGCTCGCGCATCCCGTAGGCAGCTTTCGTGTGCTCTAGGGGGTATGTCCCAATTCAATTACGTTTTGATGCATTTTACCTTAAAATACTCTTCCAGCACAGAAAAGCGCTCCCTGCCCCTTGGTTTGCCCTTGTGCAAAAATGACCAGTTTTAGTCCTCCCACCGTCCATCTGAGCATCATCTCTGCTCTCTCGTGTCCTGCGATTTCAATCGGTCGTGAACGTAGGTTAAGGGGAGAGGGGACTGTAAAGCATCCCAACCACCTTAACGCTGGGAGGTTGGAAAACCTTAATGGGGAGCTCTGAAATGGTATGTGGGAGGGGGTTTCTTCTCCCCACTGTGCAGGTACCTCCTTAGCTTATTGGGCAAATCGTCTCCCTGGCTGGCTGGAACTCATCCTCGGGTGAGGGAGGCTGCAGCCCTGTTTTATTGCTTCGAGGTTTAACCTGTAATCTAGCCATAACTAATCAAATATGACTGCAGCAGGCCAGGGCAGGGCTACGCTTTTACCATCAGGGAAAGGGACACGTAATATTGCTTTCTACGGAGTTACAACATGATAGGCAGCAGGTCTCTCTGATCACCGGGTGATCAGAGGCTCCAGCTCTGCTCCTGCCTGGGCTTCCCTTAAACCAAGATGCTTTTCCCCCACTGTGTTTTTGTTGTTGCTGGGTTTTTTTGTTATATCCCCAGATTAATTCGTACAGTGAATTCCCTGGGTGAGAAAACACATCCCTCCCTTGCAGGGAGCACCCTCCGTCCCAGCTTACATTGCATTTCTGCTTGTTTGAGGTTCCCTGGCTCACAGGTGCAGGATGCAGATGGCTCTGGTTGACTCCATCCCTTCCCACCCCATCCTGAGTTGTTCCACCATTGCCCCCAGTCCCCTTATAAAGAAGAAGGAAGCACGCCTGTTTGTTGCTCAGAGTTTGGAGTTGGTTTGTTTTATTTTTTGCAAGCCACACCCTGGTAAGCAAGAGCTTCCTACAAAGTATTTGCACGCTTGCTGCTCCAAAAGCCTTGCAGAGCTGGTCCTACCAGTTGTCTGAGCATGTCTAAAAGACTGTAAAGATTGCTCCAGAATGATTAAGGGAGGTGATTTCTCTGCCAAGCAAAGGGAAGTCTTGCACTGGTAAAAGTTGTAGCTGCAAACTCTGCTTCTGCAAGGAGCCAGGCCACCTGCTGCTGCATGGGTGTTGGATGGGGCTGGTGTCCGTTGGCTGCTTGCCCGGCGAGTCTTGCCTTCGGCTGCCTGGCAGGTCTCCGTGCAGGAGCAGGAGAGCAGTGATTTATCGCATCTAACGCGGGGCTGTGGCCGGGGCTGCAGCAGGTTTCTGTCCCATGCAGGGAAGTGAAACTTCTCCCCCTGTGACTCGCTGCTGCAGCTCAGGGCTGCTGCAGCGTGATATCTAAAGGGATATGGAGCAAGGACTTCCAGCAGGATACCTGCTGGGAGAGGAGGCAGGGGCTTAATCCCCATCCCAGAGCCCTGTGCTCAGCCCATGCTCTCCCACTTGCCGTTAACCATGCAGTAATAACATGCCCTGAGCCACGTCCTGCAGACAAGCTGGTGCCCACTCCGGCTTCGGGCAGGGTTTCTGGATAGACATCGGAGCGGTGATAGATATTTTTTGCTGGGATGAGAGCAGGGGTGATGGATCCTGCTGCCAGGCATAGCAGCAGGAGCGAGCACCAGCCGTGCTGGGCTGCAGCAGAGCAAGAGGTCTTCAAAAGAAGAGAAATCCTCGCCTGGAAGAAATCTTTTAACCTGGGTGGACGGCTGCTTTTCATTCTGTGTAGGGTCTCTCCTGATGCTGCTGCCTGTAATCCCGGCGCCTGGGGGATGTCCCTTAGGGGCAGCTCCAGGAGGGTGATGCTTTAGAAGAGTCACAGAAAGAAAAAGCTCATGAAAGACAGGGAGGGAAAAGGAGGGAAAATCAAAAAATGGCAGATCTTGCTGGCCCAGCCTGAAGGTTTTGCAGACAAGGGGAATGCTCTTCTGAAGTCAAGCAGTACCCAGGTGTGGTCTGGATATTTGCTGTTGTGGCTATGGGATTTATAGGACGTGGGGCTCAGGAAGGGGCTGGCAAGGGGGTTAAGAGCCTATGAAAGGCAAAAACTGAAAATGGAGGTACCAAGTTGGAGGAGGACAAGGAGCAGAGTGCCTCGGTGCTTTTATTCAGGTCTAGGTCAGGCAAAGAGAAAACACTAAAGCTGTTTATTAGCCAAAGCTGGGAGATGTTGTCTTGGCAGAGGTTTGAGTCCTGACTTGGGGCCAGGAGCTATAGGGTTGGGGTAAAGCCTGGGGTGCGAAGCCCGATGTCAGAGCCCTCGTTGGCTGAAATTGCAGCTGATGTTTGGATCCCGCTGGGTTTGACACTGGAGCAGGTCAAGAGACACATTTCTGGTGTGGCCAGGAGTCTCTCAAGAGGAGACCTGAAGGACTTGGTTGTATCTCCAGGCCTCCAAGGGGACAGGGTTTTGGGCTCTGCCTGCACCAAGGGGTGAAGGTGAGGGAGAGAGAGAGAAGAAGCCCGTAGCCCTGGGGACGGTGTTGGTGTTATGACATGATCTGGGCTGAAGCTGCAGGAGGGATGCTTTGGATCAGCCGGAGGGACAAACAGCACAGCTAGTCTGGGAGGGATGATCTTGTAGGATCCAGCTGCCTCAATTCAGTCTCCTACAGAGTAGATGCAGCCCCGTTATCTCTTCTGCTCCTTGGGCACGCGTCACCGCATCTTTTGAAGTTCAATTGCTTTAATTATCCCAGAGGCTGCAGAAGCTATTGAAGGCAGAGCATTTGCATGGAGACGTGCTGCATTTTATCTGTGCTAATGATGAGTTTTCTGAATGAATTTTCCGGTTACCCAAACCTCCTAACGAAGCATCTCTGTGACCCATAATGCCCAAGAAAAAGGCTCTCTTGGCCACCTCAAGCAATGCCCTGTGACTCTTCTGTCCTTCCCTCTAGCCACGTCACAGAGGTACAGGTCTGTCTTTAGACCATAATGTTTTTGCCCAGCTGGCAAGAAAACCAGTGTGAGTGTACTGATGTGGTACAAGACTTCCAGTGGAGTTGGTGTGACTGGATTTAAAAGAAGCTGGTCCAGACGTTCAATTAGAAGCCCTGAATAAATAATAGAAATACATGTTCAGTCCAATCCTACAAAGATAGCATCCTTTTGTTTTCTTTTTTTTAACCAACGGTGACCAAAATGGATGCTGAGAAGGGCACAGCCCTCCTGTAACCTCGTGGGGTGGGTGGTCTGTGTTCAACGCAATGCACGTGTGGGGTGACAGCCCTCTTGGGATAAGCAAGGGCCATGTGGCCGGACGACCGTAGTTGGAGGTGGCTCGATTCTGCATGCGYGACTCTGCTCTTCCTAGGCTGTATTGCTCCGATGCCTGAAAACCTGCTCTGTGTGAGCAATGCCATGTTTGAACCTAGACCTTGCTAGGTGAGAGCAGCCCCACATTCCTGTGCTACTCCATCCCGGTTTGGGCTGCTGTATATAAACCTGGGGGAGCCCTGGAGAAGGTTCTTGCCATCAGCAAGGTTTTTTGGGGAAGCCCCAGGGCTCCTGGGTGAGGTCAGGAATGCTTCGTTGTTGCTGGTGCTCTGTGCTGCTCCTTGCAATTATTAATCAGGGTCAGGGTTGGTGCGCTGGGGCGTGGAGGGTTAGCGAAGCGATGGCTGTCTCCAGGGGCTGGGCATTGGCAAAGCCCATTAATTCACCTTTCAGTGCTTGTCCTGCAACCTCGGCTGATCTACAAGGGTTTTTAACTCTGCTGGGGCCTGGGGAGCAAGCCTCATGTAACATGCGTCTGCCGCGGTAAGGCTGGCTCAGGGCTTGAACACCACCTGGGGATGTGTTGGGGGGTACCCAAAACTGAGCTTCTGTGTTCTCCCCAAGCCATGAGTGGGTTGGGATGAGCTGGACCCAGAGTGGTGAGTATCTTTGGCTCTTCTCTGCCTCCCTCAGCCAAGGCTGGCAGCCTGGTGGCACGTTAGCCTCCCTCGTCCCACTGCTTTTGGGTCTGTCCTTTTGCCACCTCCTTTTGCTTTTCTTCCACTCCTGTCCCTGCTAGTCCTGCGTCTCTCCAGCCTCCTGCATTTGCCAGTCCAGTGGGGGATGCTGCCACCAGCTTTGCTTTGAGCCTGTCTCTCCTGCCTGTGCCAGGATGCCTTCAGACGTATGTCCTGGTCCCATCTGACCTTAACGTCTGTGTTGAGCAGAAGGGCCAGTCTGGCTGGTGCCACAAACGCGTTTTGTGTGCAATGCTCTTGCCAGGCAGAGCGTGCTGCCAACGCAGGGTTATTGAGGTGTTTACAGTGCAGGGCTGCCCTTTCTTGCTGCTGCTCCAACATCGACTCTGTTTGCAAACGGTGACTCATATCTGCAAGGAATGAGGAACTCCCGAGGCCAAAGGCGTCCCGATGTGAGTTATCCAAGCAAAAGGGAACTCCTGGCCATCACACCCATCCCCTCCAGAGATGCCCAGACCCTCCTGTTAACCCCAGCCTTCCCAGGAAAAAACAGATTGAACGCTGCACCTCCATCCGAACCCATCAGTCCCTTCTCAGCGAGGGGCTTGTCGGGGTCTGCTCATGGGTGCAAGATGCCAGCGCATGGGGAGGCAACTGATGCCCCCATCAGTTGCAAACCTCTGAGCTTTGGTTTTGCTTTTTCCTTGCCCTTGGTGTTTGCCTGGTGCTCACGTGGCCCTGTGCCTTGGGGGAGAGCAGAAGGAGAAGGAGACTTGCGCTGGCCAGCTGTGTTTCTCCCTGCACCATCTTGTTGCCATTAAGCAACAAAGGAGCGATGTTCTGGAGGAAAAAAACAGAGGAAGTAGAGCAAGCATGATAAAAATCGCCAAGCATTGCTGGAAACAGCCTCCAAATGTGACATCTTGCCTTCGGTTGATTTTGTGCAGATGTTGCTAGCCAAGCTTGCTTTGGTGATACACAGTCACTTGCACTAGTTTTCTGCTAGGATGAGTGACCCTGGCCCCTTCCCTGGCTGTGCTGCAAATGTACTTTTTAATGAAAGATTACTTTTTTTTCTTGAGGTTTTTGCAGTAATAGCCAGCTGTTAGACAGTACCTTCCTCTGTAGGTCTCGGAGTGCTTTGCAGAAGGGACCAGGATCCCCGCAGATGGAGAGTGATGCTTTTTCCCACTCTATAGAGGAGGAGGAGGAGGAGGTATCATCAGGGAGCATTTGCCATACTTATGTGCTTGCAAAAAGCCATATCGATGCAGCAGGTTTACTCACTCAGAACAAAAAGCCCTTAACCCCATCAGGACTTTTTTGAGACTAAATCCACTACACTGAGTTTTTGAGGGGGGCAGCTTGTCCCTGTATGCACGCACACAAGATTAACCCTCTGGCTGAAAGGTGCTGTGTTTGGGTGTCTGTGTTCAGAACCCAGCTGTGCCTCAGCAAATCACTGACAAAAATCAGAGCTTGATATAAATATGATTAAGAGTAAAATGGTTGTTTCACTTTTAGCCTAGTGGAGTTTTTAGCTCTTAGATGAAAACAGAGATACCACCGGATGAAGGGAAGAGATAAAGGCCAGAAAGGGACATTCAGTCTTCCGTTCTTCAACAGTTTTGTTTCAGCAAGTAACTGCTGTAAATGCTCAGTAATTTACATTTTGGCTAAAGCAGCTACTCTGGAAAGACATCCAACTCCGCTTAGAAACATCTGGAGATGAACTACCTATGACTTCCCACAGGAATTAGCTCCCCTGGTTAACCGCAGTCAATTTGAGAAGAAATGATGTCTTGTTTTTTAATTTTCATCAGTGTGGCTTCACCTTCTAGTCCTTGTAGATGTTGCTGATGCAGGATGCTATGCGGTCCTGCTGGCTCCAGGCCATGCCACTTCAAGTCCAAAGCAAAGCTACGGTAGATGCACAGCTGGGAGCAGGACAGGGCTTTGGGAATGCAGCTCAGACCTGCTGTGGACCATGTGCTGCTGGTCCTGATGGCCTTTCAATGGGACTGTCACTTTGTAGCCCGTGACTTGAGGCTTTTTTGTTCATAGAGATCTTGGCTAAGAGGTGTGGAGCGCTTATCTCGTGTTTGATGTAGAGAGTGATTCACGATTCAACTGCATCTTCCCTGGGTTCTGGAGAAAGTGTGTATAAAGCTGTCCTTGCATTGGCAGCGTTTCCTCCAGAGAGCTGGACTTCTGTGTTGGTAGGCGGGAGGGCAACCCCAGTGTTGTCCCATGCCTGTCAATAGAAACGCCCAAGGAGGCTGGAAAAAATGATTTAAATAACATTTTGGGGAAGAGGCTGGCTGCTCTGAACACCCTGCTATTAGACTGCGGTGCTGTAGGTTGCCCCCATAAGACTGCACCTGGCTGGGGCTTGAGCAACCACCTGCCTGGTCCCTACATTGTCTTCTTGGCCGATCCTATGCCTTTGCAATGCAATATCAAAGATACCTTGTAGTCAGTGAGAACAGAGCTGGAGAACGCAGGCCAGCAGATCCTGTCCTCTGAGGACAAAGTGTTTTGTCTGACCTAGAGGCAGACAACTGTAGGATCTACAAGCAAGGAACCCTTTGCTCCTGGCTGGGATGCAGCCTTGTGATAAAGCAAGCGTGGTCAGCCCATGCCAGCTAGTTGTGGTACAGGAGCCTCCGAGCTGGAAGGGAAGGAGAGGAAGCGGTTTGCCAGGGAGGAAGGAAGAGTTTTTCAGGGAGTATTTGGTCCTGGCCAACGCAAGCACTTTCAATCCTTCTCCCCGTTTCAGTGTTCGGAGCTGTGATTGTTACCAGCTGGCAGGAGCTTGAATGCCTGGACGATGCCGGAGGTGAAAAGGGGGAGTCCACAACACCCCTGAGTCATACATCTGGCTCCCTCTTTGAATAAAGTAGTTTCCTGTTTAACTCCTTCGTGGCTGGTCTGAGGTTGGGTTCAGACCTCTGTTTCCAAAAATTCAGCTCTGCTCAGAGGGTTGTGAGTTTGGATACCCCTCCCTGCTCACACACAAACATGTGCACTTGCAAGTGTAGGGTTGTTAATTGGGACCAGGCATGAAAACGCCCAGTTCTTGGGCTCCTGGAGCGTCCTAGCTTGGTGCAAGAAGGCAAAGAGTAATTAGGCAGTCCTTGAGCATTTTAATGTGGCAGATCTGAAGTTCAGCCTGGTAAGCATGAAATGCTGCAAATTAGAGGGAGTAATGAATTTTAACACTGCCCTAAGAACATTTCCCCCGCCCCTTCCTTTTAATTATTTTGCAAGTTGTTTTGTTTTGTTTTTTTTTAAATGATCCTGAACAGTATCCCTTCTTGTTCTGCTTGGCATTTCCTTTGCAACTCAAATCCATCTCCACCCTCTCATGTGAGAGCAGCCCTGCGGCGAGGACAGATGGCTGTCAAGGTGACAGTCACCGTGGGGTGGGATAGCAGGGCAAGGAGTTGGCCCTTTTCCCCCACGCAAATTTGGGCAGCAAAAAGGCTGGAGCTCCTTGGCTGAGAGGAACGCGGTCCTGTTCTCATAGGGATGGACGTTGCCCAGGGTGTCTCATGGAAGTTGGCGTTGCAAGGGTTGTTGGAAAACGTAGCTCCAAGCTGTCGTTGCAGAGCTGCCTGGGGAGGAGCAGTAATTTTATGAATGAGCAGCCAAGTGCCAGCCCTCAGCCACAGGACAGGCTGCGGAGCGGCGTCCAGCATCTCCTGCGTCAAACCCATAACTCCTGCCTTAACTTGACCGTGGTTTTTAGAAAGGCACCGGACCTCCCTCGCCTCCTCTCCAGCCTCTCTTCCTAAATCTCACTGGTTCTTTCTGCACAGCCTCCCATGGAAATGTCCTTTCCCATCTATCAGCCCAGCTCATGCACCAGTCCAAGCAGTTCGTCTTGCGTCTCGGTTAACAGCAGCATCCTTCTCTCTCAGCCTGTTGTATTCATGCAGAAGGCAGCTGCCAACCATCCTTTCGCAGCACTACTGCTTTGCCTGTGTCTCTCTGTAGCAGTGAGTGCTGTCACTGTGAAAATCCTGCCTGATGGTCACTCGAAAGGAGCTCATTCACCACCGAGATGTCCCCACGACCTCCCTGGGGACATCTCCCCTGTCCTTCACCCCCTTTCTCTGCTGGAGGTCTGGAGGCTAGCTTGGTCTCTGGCCCTCTTAGCAGGGTGGCTGCATGTTTTGACTGCTGGGTGCGTTCCCTGACAGCTCAGTGAGGCTGTCTGCTTTTCTACAAGGAGTAAATCTGGTGTGTTATTCAGGTTTTGATATCGGGCCATTTAGTTTTAAGGCTTTTCTGAGGGCAGGTGATATACTTGGGCCTCTTTGTAGCATCTGGGAACTGGTCCCGATGCCAAGGAGAAAATCCCATGAGCATCGCTATAAGCCCATTATACCACAGCACCTCACTGAGCTGCCTTCAAAGGCTCCTGTGTGAATTAATAGTTTTTTAACTGGCCCCACGCAGGCAGCGGCTCTCCCTATCTTTGGCCTGCAAGCTAAGATGTTATAGAATCATAGAATGGTTTGGGTTGGAAGGGACCTTTAAAGGTCACCTAGTCCAAGCCCCCTGCAATGAGCAGGGAYGTTTTTATAAACTATAAAATCTCAAATCCACAATCCTGGGGGGTCATCGCTGAATGCTCGCTATGTTCTTCCTCCACATCGGGGACATGGGAGTAGAGAGACGTCGGGGTAGGTGGGTTGTTGGCCATCCAGTGCCAATGGTCTCCTTGTGGGAGATGCATCTACCTGTTGTGCCAGTCCATCCTATGCAGTCCACCYGGGGTGGTGCCTCTCTTGCAGTTCAGATCACGTTTAATTAAAGGCCTAATTGCCCCTTTGCACAGTTATTTGCAGTTGCTGCATCTCAGGGCATAGGGCTGGGATATGCTAGCTGATACGGAGAAAGGTGGGTGGCTGGCACAAAGCACCCCGCAAGCTGCTTTAGCAACTGATCCTCAGCATCAGAGACCTGTGGAGCAGCCAACAAGGGGGTTATTTTGGGTTCACTTAAGCTCTGAGTGATGAGCGCTTGTGCTGCTAATCAGGCTGATAAATACCGTCAATTAAAACCTATGCTTTGCTCTTCTGCTTTGCAGAAGTGAAGTGTTTTCGTCTCTCCCAGACGAGAGGAGGCTGGCTGGGCGGGTGATGCTCTTGGAGGATTGCTCTGATCAGCACAGGCGTTGGTTTAGCTCTCAAACACCTACATTCCTTCAGCTAATCCTAGCGATTCATTAACAAGGGATGTGACACCGCTCCTAAATTGATGCCCAACTGTAAGTGATCATATAATCCCTGGGATTTTGGATGTTTACAGATTAGCTGCTTCCAATTAGCCTTTAGTGCAATTTCCTTGTCCCACCACATGTGATGATTTTAAGTGTCTGTGGATGTTCACCACAATAAGCATATAGTTTCTATCCGTCTCACTGGGAGTGATGGTTTAGGCCAGCTTGTTGGATGTATCTTCCCGCTGGATGGGGCACCCTTCATTTTACCATGGGTGGTGTTGGAGACTGCGGCTGGGATTATGTGGCACAAAAAAACCCATTTCTTTAGGAAACCAGTCTAGATGTTTCCAGACTAGGGTCACTAATGGTCAACGGTTTGAACAGGACGTCCCGTTTTGGGGAGAGAAGGATTGCACATGGCTATTATAAATAAATACAGAGAAACTTTAGGGAAGGAACTTTGGAAGGAAGTCTGTGATTTAGTAAAGGGAGACAACGTAGAGCACCCCCTTACCTTGTGCCTGCTGTGGGACCAAGATGACTCGACCTGCAGGGTGGAGGGATGAGGACCCGACCAAAGTGGTTGGTTCCCAGTGACCGAACGACAGGGGTGATGGTGCGGTGATGGAGAGGTGCTGTGCTCTCTCTGAGGGGCATTTGGGCAACGGTTTCCTGCTGTCTTCTGAATTGCTAAATTCACATCTCTGCCCTGGAAGCTAGATGCTTGTCAGGACAGAATAATTAATCCAGAAACACGTGGCACTCTGCCAGGAGGCCTTTTTTTAATTAAAAACAGAGCTGATAAAGTCTACTGAGAAACTGGCGTCTCTGATGAAACCATGAAATATATATCCGTGAGTCGAGGCTGCATGGTGGGGGTGCTCTGGGTTGGGCTCAGCCCCCATAAAACCTGTGCACACCCAGCTTGCAGGGGATGTCTTCTCCTCCTTTGCCTCTGAGGGCTGTGTTTTTCCCAAATGAGTTATGAATTCACTAAAAGGCAGGACACCAGTTATCATCTCCCTCTGTGCCTGTTTTGGTGGTGTTTGGCCAGCTCTGGGGGAAATGGCAGTCCTGTGTCCAGAGGATCTGTAAGGTATGCTTGAGCTTTGAGGAGTCATCCATCTCTCCTTGTTTGGATGCAGGATTTTCCCTGCCTGTTTACATTGGTGACGGAGCATACTGATACCTCCTGGAGTGAGCCAGAGGTGCTTCATGGGACTGTAGATGTGGGGTCTAGAGATGTAGGACAGCCAGATCTGGGGGAAGGCAGAGACAGAGATGGTTGTCTCCAGCCACAATGTCTTGGTCCTGCCACGCAGATGCTGTCAAGGAGGATTGGGTGTCCCTGACCAGACCCTGCCCCGTCTCACTCCCATTCTGCCTGTCCTCCCAGGGCCGGTGGGGAAGGATGTTTTCGTCAGTGAAGCCATATGAGAATCAGCGCTACGCCTCCCTGAAGAAGGAGTGTCAGAGGCGGAAGCAGCTCTTTGAGGACCCGCTTTTCCCCGCCAACGATGACTCGCTCTTCTACAAGTCAAGGATCCAGGGCATCCAGTGGAAGCGGCCAAAAGTAAGTCCACCCGTCCCCTTGCACCTCGACGCTGCTTTACACCATCTCTGCTCTCAGGCATCCCCGAAAAAGCACAGTGCATCCTGCACCAAGAGTGCCAAGCCCCAGCCAACATCTCCTCTCCCTGGCAGGGTTTATTTGCCCCGGCTCAGTRTCGTGAGCCTCTGGGATGCCAGGGAGACCTGCTGCATCCAGGTCCAGGCTGTTCTGCTCCCAGTGAGGCCCAGGAGCAAAGGAGGTTTCTCTGTGACTCAGTTTCCCCATGCATAAAACAGAGAGAAGATTTGCAGCCAGGTTGACGTTGGGCGCTCTTGTTAAGTCTGATGGGCATAGGATTCTCTCTGAATACTCTTGCTGATCCATTTGGAAAGGGAAAAGAAGACAAGCTTTGGGTAGGTTAGTTGGTCTTGGGGTCTTTGGGAGGTGGGTGGTCTAACCCATCCTTCCTCTCCTGGGCAAAAGCAGTGTCCTCTGCAAAAGGCTCGCTGCATGTCCTCTGTGCTGCTGTGTCTGGCATGGAAGCAGGTTGTGGGGGGCTAGGGGTAATGTTGCCAGTCCCCAGTGCTGCCTGCCCCCCTTCTACTGTCTTCAGTGCCTGCCCGAAAGATGCACATCAGGGCCTGAGGGCACGATGACTGGGGGAATTTGTACGCCCTGGTATGGCCATCTTGACCATGAGGCTACTTCTCTGACTGCCGTGAAATACAAGGAGTCCCAGGGAGCAACGATAATTGCGGTTGGGGAGAGGCAGTATCACAGCATCTAACACGTCTGGTTCTCCTTCCTTGCCTGGGGGGAGGAGCAGCCCTCGCTGCCCAGCCCGTGCCGTTTCGCACACAGTTTGGTGGCATTTCAGYGTGGCAGGGTCGCCTGAGCTGCCGTTGTCTTCCTCGCCCCCACCGGCAGCCCAGAAAATCAGCTGGCCTTTCACGAGACAGTGCTGCGTCTGTCTGGGTGAGGGCARTCTGGGGGGGTGGACAAAAAGGCTTTGTGTGAAGGGAAAGACKGAGCTGAACTGGCTCTTTCTGTGTGGCAGGAGGGGCTGAGCCCCCCAGCATCCCACCAGGCTCCTTGTGGGAGGAGGTCTCGCTTCCCTCTGCTCTGCCTTGGGCTCTTCCATGCCAGCTCTGCCTGGACATAGGGTTTGTGCAAGGCTCTGTGTGCGTTTTAGCTTATTCCCCTCGTCCACTGGAGTGGAAAGATGCTCTATGCACAGCTGCCTTCTGAAAACAGGGCTCACCATGGTTTGGTCTCATTGTGGAGGACAACGTGAAAACCCCTTGCGCGTCCCACATATAGGTGATGCCCAAGACTTTCTAAACAACTTTCTTTGGGACTAAAGGGTAAGGATGTATTTGACACCCCCTTGCTGTTTTGCATTCAGAGACACCCATTAATTCAGCCCCATGTCTAACGACAGAGGGTTGGATGCAGTTGTAGAGGGGCAAAGTTCGCTCRTCATCTGCTGAGCATCTATGTCGCAGAGCTTGCTACATGGGTCACGAATGAATCTGGTTATTCAGACTTTATGATACATAGACTTGTCAGTGGTTCTTTTCAGGGAGACGTTTTCTGAATGGGTGACCCACCTCTTCTCCATCTGCTTTTCTGGCTTTCAGCTCACTTGCAGCCCTTGGTGTTCAGGCATGTAACATCAACTCTTGCTTAGGAAAACATGAGGTCAGCCAGCAAGGTATCATCCTGTTGCTGCCTTGCTCCTGAGAGCATGATGTCTTTCTAAGAAAGGTTCTGCACCTCCTGGTCTTCACCTACGTGGTGGCATGCTCGGCTAGGTCCAAGCCCATCCCTCCTCAAGCATGGAGTGAATTCAAGCTCTTTCCAACCAGCCAGCTCTGCAGTTTGAACAGAGGCTCCTGGCATGGGCTGGCAGTGGGAATAGGTGATGGACCTAGTGCAAGCAATGTCCTGCGTGCTTAACTAGAGGTGGAAATGGTTCCTCTTTCGCCGCTTCTGCACCAGGCGAAGGGAACTTTGCCAGCAATTTTGGCACCAGGAGGAGTCCATGCTGAGCAATAGCAGTCTCCTTGAYGCTGCTGTCTGGTAGGATCGTCTGATCAGACCTGTCTTTTTTGCTTTCTCAGAAAGGCTGTCGCTTATGATCTATGCAGAGAAGTGATACATAGGAGCTAACTTTTTCAGGCAAAGCACTTGCATGTGAAAAAGTAACTGTAGTGAACTCACTGGGGTAGTGGGAATGAGCTTTGGCAGAGGCAGGATCTCATTCCCATATAGTACAGACCTAAACCAGCCCATCATCCCTCGTGTGCGCATCCCTTCCTTCCCGACCAGGACCTGCTCTCATCCTTTCTGCTCCTCCACGTGCTCCCAAAGCCTGAGGTTGCTTTGGGGGAGGGGGAAAAAAAAAAAAAAAAAAAAAAAAAAAAAACACAACATCTCTCTTCCTCG